>OVBA01004177.1:0-24517 GCA_900406435.1 Lepidium aucheri | reverse complement strand
TGTGTGGAGGCCTCGGTTTAGCAAATCCAAGTCATTAGGGCAGTTTTGGATCGTTTATGTGATGAGTCTTGGAAGAGGGTCAGCATAGAGAAATTGACTATTTTTTTTTCTTTGAGAATGTGAATCGAGATATGGGTAATCAGATCAGTAGTGTTAGTGGTATCAAAGCAACTAAAGACCTTGGGAAGTATTTGGAAATGCATATCCTCCATAAACGTATCAACAACGATACCTTTGGTGACATTATCGAACGTATATCCTCAAGAGTATCAAAATGGAAAGTCCATTTTTTGAGCTTAGTGGGACATCTTACTTTAACTAAATCGGTTCTTGCATCCATTCCTGTTCATTACATGAGTTATATATCTCATGTGTTCTAAACTAGAGAAGCTTAATAAGATCTCTAGGCAATTTATCTGGGGAAGTTCTAGTTGGCAACAGAGACAATATCTTGTGAACTAGAAGATTGTCAACCAAAACTGATGGTGGGTTGGGTATTTGAAAGGCTAAAGATATGAGTATGTTGTTGCTTTTTAAAGCTCGTTGGAGGCTCCTACATGATAACTCAAGTATATGGTCACGCATACTCGGAATCACGTATCGAGTTGCAGGTAATAATGATGTTTCTAGGATTCATTGATGGGGTGATGCATCTCCAGTGTGGAAGAGTATTGGCTTGGTCCTGAAGGAGGTGTTTCTTAAAGGTATAAGGTGGATTGTGGGCTCGGGTAAAAATATTCTCTTTTGGTCGCATATGTGGTTGTTATAGTCCTTTATTGCTTCACTACTAAGAATAGATTTACCAGAAAATCTCGTATTACTCACTGTTAACGACCTATGGGACAGTAGCTCTGATTGGAAGTTTGGTTTAATCGAACTACATGTATCTGAAGATATTACTCTGAGACTTCGAGCTCTAGTTGGTTATCAGGTTAATCACATTTCATGGAAAGAAATGAATAATTGGGGACTTTACGGTCTCCTCTACCTGTTTTATGCTAATGAGAAAAGCAACTCAGGGACCTAATATGTCAAAATTCTATTCGAATGTATGGGGAGTGCAAGTACCATAGAAGATTTGCACTTTCATTTGGTTAATTAGCCACCAGTCTATTATGACCAATCTCGAGAGACAACAGCGTCATCTGTCAGAGTCAAGCTTATGTCCTAATTGTAAAAGTGCAAAAGAGTCAAGTTTACATCTTCTTCGAGATTGTCCATCAATGAGGCGGAATTTGGTTGAGAGTAGTCCCAACCCAACGGCAAGCTAACTTCTTCTCGACATCGCTTTATGAATGACTATACTCTAATCTTGAAATTTTTGGTACAATGGAGGAGTGTCCATTGTCAATTACTTTTGCTACAACATTATGGTGAGCTTGGTGATGGCGTTGCTGTAATGTTTTTGATACACAATGGTGATGTCGTGATAGGGTACAATTTGTTAAAGATAAGAGCATCGAAGCATGGAAAGGTTATGGGATTATTAGAGGACAAGTGAGTGCATGATCTAGAGTAGAGAAGCATTTCATGGACATCCACGAGAACATGTTGGATGAAATTAAATACAGATGGGGCATCTATAATCCCTGCAAAGTTTCCGTAAAGTGGGTACTCCAAGATGCGAACGCGAATTGGGTGTGTGGCTACTCTTTGAATATTAGTGTATGTTCTGCTCCTCTTGCAGAACTTTGGGGATTATATTACAGATTATTTATTGCATGGGAGCGTCAAGTCTCACAGATGGTGGTGGAAGTGGATTCAACCCATGGACGCGAAAGTCCTACTCGTCGTCAGCATGTGAGAGAGCAATTAATAAACCGATATGATGTTATCTAATCATTACCAAGGAAAACTGTGCAACAAAAATAAAATGCTCATAGGAAGCCGTGCAAGAAACATTAAATACTGACAGGAAGCTGCGCAACAAGCATTAAATGCCGACAAGAAACCCAACTAATCGGGAACTCGGAGAATCTGCCTCGGGGAACAATGAACTAGTGGCGAGCCCACACACTGCAGGTTTTCATGATATTCCTAGCGGGAAAAGGGGAATGTTCGGAGGATTTACCTATAAAAAGATCATTCCACCAAAGCCTTCCTGAAGCACTACTCGATGTACATCAGGCAGAGCATCATGATCACCGATCTCCACGCCATGCAACAGGGACCATATGAGCCACTCAGAGCGTTCCTCGATAGATTCTTTGACGTGGCTGCAGGAGTATCTATCACCAACGAGGACTCTATTGAGCTCCTCAGGACCGTGATCGGGCATGAGGACGAGTTCATCAAGAGAGACCTGAAGATGCGCAAGCCAACCTCTCTAGAGGATGCGATGCATAGAGTGCTCATGCACGCAGAGGGAGAAGAAGAAAATGCAGCATGTGTGAAGCGCTACATGGCACAAATCGGGAAAACCATCTATAGGCACCCGCAGAATGCAACTGCAAAAATATATATGGAGCTATGGCAGCATATGAACAAAGAATACATGAAGAAGCAAACAGCATTTATGATCATCGAGGAGGTGGAGGAGGCCAAACCCACTGTGGAAACCGTCGCCCAAAAGTCCAAGAGATGGAGTAACAAGTGGCACCAGCCGGGGTCCCAGCCAGACGAAGCTGTATACTGCAAGTTACATCACATTACAACGTGTTCCACAACCAAATGTAGGAACTAGAAGGCCTTCTTTCTCGAGAAATTTGCATTCGGAAGATCTCGTCCTTGAAGCACACAGGCGACACCGTCAATCAGAGTGCCATCCAAAGAACACACTGAAACCCAGGTGAAGCGTGAAGGTACTTCGCAAACCCTTCTTGGTCCACCAAAGAGGACATGCATGGAAAAAATCTTCCCTAGCAGAAGGACAAGTGGAGATGATTATGGGCAGACTAGTGACATGCAACGACTCGGTCAGGTCCATAAAAAACCACAAGTGGAAAGCCAAAGCCACGGATTACACGCCCTTAAACATCGTAGTTGTCAACAATTGTCTCAGGATTGCCGACGCCTTGGATCGAGAGCAGACCCCTGATAATGGCGATATCTTTTTCTCCAACGAGGATGCAGACGGTCTTGATCAACCTCACAACAATCCCCTCGTGGTCGAACTATGAATAGTCGATTACGTGGTGGCGCTTATCCTGATTAACCCTGGAAGTTTTGTCAACCTGGTGTTCAGAGTGGCCTTGGACAAAATGAAACTCAAAGATCTCGCAGTGAAACCAGGGAGGCATCCACTCACGTCCTTAAATGGCAAAACCCTAAACATGATCGGGGCAATCAAGTTCCCCATACATCTTGTTGGGACAACTTGGTGGATGCGGTTCCATGTCGTGGACGTCATGAAAATTTATAACATGATCTTTGAAATTCTCTGGATATACGTGATGAAGGCAATGCCGTCTACGTATCACTAGTGCATCAAGTTCCCCACCGCAGCCAGAATCTACACCCTGAGAGGCAGCCAGAGGGTTGCGAGCTCGTGCTTCATAATGGTACAGACTGCAATGGAATAGATGATGTTGGATACCCCGCTGAGGGAGGTGATTGAGCAGATAAATATCGACCCGGAGCGATGCGTTAGAATAGGCATAGACCTCGATCCTGCTATTCGGACAAAGCTCTAGACTTTCCTTGAAAAAAATATCAGAATATTCGCCTGGAGCACCACGGACATGCCGGGCATCAAGCCCAAAGTCGCATGCCACAAACTCAATATCAGTCCCACTTTCCGCCCTATCAAGCAAAAACATCACAAGCTGGGAGCCGATGGCACACAAGCGGTGAAAGTCAAAGTGGATTGACTCCTAAAAGCAAGATCAATCGTGGAGGTGAAGTACTCGGAGTGGCTAGCAAACCCGATGGTCGTCAAAAAGAATAGTGGCAAGTGGAGGGTATGTGCCGACTTCAAAGACCTTAATAAGGCATGTCCTAAAGACAGCTTCCCACTCCCACACATCGATCAGCTCATCGAAGCCACAGCTGGGAACGAGCTCCTATCCTAAATGGACGCGTTCTCCAGGTATAACCAAAATCAAATGAGTTACACCGATAGGGAGAGAACTGCCTTCATCACGGCCAGGGGGACGTACTCCTGCAAGGTGATGTCATTCAGCATTAAAAATGCCAGCGCAACTTACCAGCAACTCGTGAATAAGATGTTTGCAGGACAGCTGGGACGCACAATGGATGTCTATATCGCTGACATGTTGTCAAATCCTTGCAGGCCAAAGACCATGTTGCACACCTCTAAGAATGTTTTAGAATTATGGATGAATAAGGCATGAAGCTCAACCCGGTGGAATGTACCTTCGGGGTGACATCAGGGGAATTCTTAAGGTACATAGTCACAAGGCATGGCATCAAGGTGAACCCAAAACAAATCTCAGTGCTCCTCGACTTACTGTCCCCAAAAAGGGCGCACGAAGTCTAGCGACTAACAGGGAGAATAGTCGCGCTCAATCGTTTGATCTCCCGTTCAACTAGAAAATGTCTGTCGTTCTACCACCTTCTCCGCGGCAACAAGCACTTCATCTGGGACGATAAATGTGAAGACGCATTCAAACAGTTCAAAGTCTACATCTTAACACCGTTAGTACTAGCCAAGCCGGGTGAGGGAGAAACAATCTGCCTTTATATCATCGTTTTAGTTTCTGTAGTGAGTAGCTTGCTTGTCATAGAAGATCGTGGCAAGAAAAAACTAATCTTTTATACAAGCAAGGCCTTAGACGACACAAAGTCCCGATACCTAAAAATTGAGAAGCTAGCTCTAGCGGCCGTCACCTCGCCGCATAAACTAAGACCCTATTTCTAGTCGCACATCAAAGTCGTGTTATCAAACCACCCCATATGAACGATCCTTCAAAGTCCGAGCCAATCAGGCCGACTCGCCAAATGGGTTGTTGAGCTGACCGAGTATGACATAGAATAGAGGGGAAGGACGGTAGCCAAGTCGCAGGTTCTAGCCGGCGTCCTAATAGAACTGTCGTCAGAGTTCACCCAGTCGGATGAGGGAGTGTCGAGCACTTGGTCCCTGCATGTTGACAGCTCAGCTTCGAGACACGGGTCAGGAGTCAGAGTTTGCCTCGAATCACCAAATAAATCGATACTGTAACAATCTTTCTAATTAGCATTCCCGGATACATAGCCCTCATCGCCGGGTTATGCGTAGGAAAGACCTTAGGAGCAAAGTCCATCAACGCTTATGTCGACTCAAAGCTTGTCGTGAATCAACAAGCTCGGATCTACGAAACCAAAAACAATCGGATGGATGCGTACCTTAAAGTCATGGACAAGCTCCCGAAGAAGTTCAACCCATTCTCTTTAACCAAGATCCCACGCAGTGATAACTCCTCTGCTAATGCCCTTGTCGCGCTAGCCTCAACGTCGGACCTGACAGAGCGACAAGTCATCTGAGTCGCAAGCATCAATTTCCCGAGTATAAGTCTGGACAAGAGCAAGTCTATGGTTGTACCAAAAGAAGGCACAGAAAAACCGGCAAGATGGATTCCTAGAAGGATTGGAGGACAGAAATTTTGCTGTACATAACAAACGGAGCAGTCCTAACAGACAGATTGGCGGCTCGATGTCTACAAGCAAAAGCGCCATGATACTTACAAATCGATGGACACCTTTTCGCCGAACCACTAATAGGGTCATACTTAAATGCATAGCCCTCTAAGAAGTGCATGAGGTCCTTCAACAAATTCATGATGGGTCGTGCGGGAACCACTCTGGCAGACGGTCTCTCGTTCAGAAGGATAAGACTTTGGGATACTACTGCCCACCTTGGAAACCAATTGCGATGCCCATGCTGAAAGTTGCGAGCAATGCCAACGGCATGCACTCCTTATCCGCATCCTGACAGAAGATCTCACCAGTGGAGCTATGCCGTACCTTTTTATGCGCTGGGCCATGGACATAGTTGGTCCATATCTCTCGTCGAGGCAGAAGTGGTTTCTCCTCGTCCTAACCGAGTACTTCACCAAATGGGTAGAAGCTGAATCCGACAGGAAAATCAAGGACAAAGACGTCCAAATTTTTTTATGGAAAAATATTATCTACCGTCACGGGCTTCCCTATGAAATCATTCGTCTCGGTGACCTTTGAGGAATTCTTTGCAAAGTGGCATATACGATTGAACTAATCCACGCCTAGATATCCACAAGGGAACAGGCAGGCCAAAGTAACCAACAAGCAGATTGTAAACGGCCTAAAAAGATATTGGATGATAAAAAAGATGCATGGGCGGACAAACTAGACGGAGTCGTCTAGTCGCACAGAACTACGCTGTGCACATTCAACGGGCAGGACCCCTTTCTCATTATCTCATGGAGTCGAGGCAATGGCCCCTGCCGAATTCACTGTTCCTATTCTTCGAACATTAAACACTTCACTTGATGAAGGCACCAACATCAAAGCTCTTGCGGGAATGTTTAGACGACCTCGAAGAGCAAAGAGAGGTGTCCCACCTTTTAGTACAAAGATACCAGCATGAGGTAGCCAAATACTACAGTGGGAAGGTCAAGGGCAAGCATTTCGAGGGAGGCGACCTCGTCCTAAGAAAACTCTTTGAGAACTCGACAGAGCAGATTGCCGAAAAGCTTGACCCCAATTGGGAAGGCCCGTATATAATTTGCAAAGTAGTATGTCCCAGCGTTTTTGAATTAGCAACGATGAAGGGAGAAATAGTACCAAAAAGCTGGAACTCGATGAACTTAAAGCGCTACCACTATTAGCAAATGACCACCTCGTCTCTTGCAATAAAGACGACGTCCAACTCTTATGAAAGAAGATGGCGTCCAATTCTTGACGACGTCCAACTCTTATGAAAGAAGATGGCGTCCAACTCTTATGAAAGAATGTAAAACAATCAAACTACAATTGGTTTGATCCCCACGAGGTATGCAGGCAGCTTTTGGGCACATCTATTAATCTCGTTTAAGTTTCAAAAAAATGAAGTGGCTAAGTCCCTCACACCATAAATAAACTCAAACGACATTTTTTGAAAAGGTTGTTTGCAAACTATTGTTTCAAACGAAATACTAATTAATAGCAAAATAAAGATATTATTTGCAAAAAAATAGTTTGAATTTAACCAATCAAACCCAATATTCTAGCAAAAGAAAAAGATACATGATGATACATATTTTTTGTTTTTGTTTTTTTCTCCACCAAGTTATATTAAAATAGTTTTTAAAAAGCCATACAATTAATGAATTATATAGGAACTAACAACACACACTTGCGATCGGAAAGTACTGATCCTAATACTAAATTCGTTTTATTAATAAATTTTTTTCTACAAAAAACTTATACGGTTACTCTAACACAACAAAAAACACTTCTAACACCCAAGCCCTTGAGATTTCTTCTCACGAAACTCTTATCAACAAACAACTCTCCCCCACAAGATGTAAAGTGTTCAAGCGGCCATGCCAACTCCACTTCTCCTTTTGTAAGACGTCCAACATAACCTAGAATCTCCAAGATTTCTCAGAAATAGAAACTTCCAGGATATGTTAAGTTTCCATTTCTGTTACAGTTGTGATATGTTGTTTCTATGAACAGTTCACTGTCTTCGTTGTTCTCTTGTTCCACATGACTTGAAATTCCCACTCTTCTATGTAACTTTTCCTTGATATCAATGCATATTCAATCTCCCCTTTTTTAACTTAGTTTGATAATCAAACGATCCCTTGTACCTGTTCAAAACACAGAGTCTAGACACAACAAACACAGAAATGGAAGGATATCACAAGCAACAATGCCTTCAACGATTTATCCCCAAAAAAAAACTGAAGTTCAACAGAATTACACCAGAGTTCACTTATCAACAACCTTAAAAGGCATTCAAAAGACAAATAAAAAGTTTTTAGCCACAAGTAACAACAATAGAAGGCATTCAAAAATAGATGTTCTTTAAAATTCTGGGCAAAGCTCCCCCCATGATCAAGCATTAGGCTCTGTCTTGGAATCATCTCCCCATGTTTGATAGCATAACTGAGTTAAAAACAACATAGCCTTATTATTTTCATTTAAGAACAAAGACACTTACCTGGCAAAAGCAGAGATTCCAACACCTGGACTGCTTATCAAAACACTTGCAGAGTCAGGTCAGCCATTTGTTCTTTGAGGACCTTAGAGGTTGTCCCTTTTCCAGCAAGTGGAGGTTTAGAGAGCCCTTTTGTCTTAACTGGAATTAGGTGTTGCTTAGAGAGGAGTTTGTACAGCATACTGGATATTGGAGATACAGCTTGGATTCTGGGCCCTGAGCCACTAAGAGCACGTAATTGAACACTATTTTTCCAAAGTCGAACGTTAGCCCTTTGAGAATCATGTACATGATTCTTCTCTCTTTTTTGTCCATATAAATCATTCTTGGTCGGAAGCTAGTTTCTACAGCATATCAACTAGAGAAAGTTGGCGACCTCTAATACACCTCATTTTTATCGGTTTTGAGCTCATTAATTTGCATATTTTCAGAATGTTTATCTGCATTTTAGAGTCTTTTCAGGTGCAAAAGAGGTTAAATTTGGGTTATACCCGCAGAGCATAGTTCAGGATGAATCAGAGAGTTTCAGGAATTTTAGTAGAAAATCGACGATCGAGCGATCACTCTCCTCACTGAGAGCTGCGCTCGACTCGTTGAGTGACGTGCATCTTATGATCGATCGATCACTCTCCTCACTAAGAGTTGCGCTTAACCCATTGATCAACCCACACTTCATGATCGATCGATCAGGCTTCCCACTAAGAGCTGCGCCCGATCCATTGATTGACCAAGACCTTTGAGAGATCGAGCAGTCAACATTGATAAATCGATAAACCCCTTGATCGATCAATCCTTGACCTTGCGAAGAATAAAACCTAATTTTCCCTATTTTGCACCTGTGTTTTTAGGGACCTATCAAAGTTTGTTTTTCACTTTTAGAAAGAGACACAAAGTTTATTTTTCCGCTGTGAGAGTAGTTTGTAAGTAGGGAGAAGATTTCGTCCATACTTTTGAGAAGATTTCTTAAACCCTTTTATTAATTCAATTGCAATTTCATGTTCTTCATCATTATGTCTTCGATTTTATTCTAAATCATGTTTGAGTAGTTTAATTGTCAGGTTTAGGATTTCTACGGATTTAGAATCAATGATTGGGGATTGAATAGTTTTGATGACTAGAAATTATCTATCTATACTTGTGCGTAATGCTTAGATTAGCCTGATCACCTAATCTATGTTATTAGGTTGTTTACATTCCAAAAGCTTGTTAAACTCCTGAACTAGTATCAATGAGCAATTGAACATAACCAACGATAGTTGATTGTTAGGATTAATTGTGGATAATTGAACCAATTTGTTAAGACCTATCTAGAATCTGGAACCAACGATAGTTAGGACCTATAGTTTGTTAGATAGAGTGATAGATACCACGAAAGTGGGTTTATCAAACTCTTATGTTCAACTCGAGAATTGTGCTTAGTAGTTCCTGAATATTTTCCCTAGTTTGATTCTTGATTCCCGATGAGTACCCAATGCCTGATGCCTTTTAATCATATTTTCAAATCGTTAAGTTGTTAGTCTTTCACTTGAATTGTCTTATTGGTATAGCTTGAATTAGAAGTTGAATAATCGAAAGTGCAAACTTGGTTCTTTGGGGATTCGATCCCTAAGTACTACTACTACATTGTTGTGCACTTACAGTAGATTCATAGGGTTAAAACTTTGTGACACCAAGTTTTTGGCGCCATTGCTGGGGAACCAATCGGTTTCCTTTTGACATGAGACTCGATTTCTAGTCTATACTCTTTTACTTACGTTTTTCATTATGTTTTGTTTTTGTTTTTCTTTCAAGTTTATGGTCAGAATAAGTCAATGATCAAAAAATATACTTGATTTTGATAAAAAAGAACTTGCTAGAGTCGAACGTGAAAACCGATGAGCAAGAGCCATTAATCGCGAAAACCAGAAGCTTCCACAAGATCCTGAAGTTCAGAACAATGTTCAGGGAAATCAGAACTCTAAGCAGATAGTTGAGCAGTTGCAGAGGGACTTAGCTATGCTTAAGAGGCAGCAGGAACAACCTCAACGTCGAGCTATAGGTGATATGGATACTCCTCATACATATTACCAGAATAGATCTGCTATTCGCCCACCACCTATCCAGAGGCAAGACTATGAGATCAAGCCTTAGCTGATTGGAGTAGTGAAGCCATATATCTTCAAAGGTCTTCTGGGAGAGAACCCGATGGATCACATTGAGAACTTTGAGGATAGGTGCAGTACAACGAGTTCGAATGGATTCCCTGTGGACTATGTGAAGTGTAAGTTGTTTCACCGTTTGCTTTCTAATAAAGCTTCAAGATGGTTGCAATCTTTGCCTCCAGGTTCACTCACCACGTGGGAAGAAGTTAGGGCTGCCTTCTTAGATCAGTTCTACACCAAGTCGAAGACTGCAGCCTTGAGAAGTAAGATTTTGGCGTTTCAGCAACGTTCTGGTGAGCCTTTGAATGAAGCTTGGGAGCATTTTAAGGAATACCAATGAGACTGTCCACACCATGGGTATTCAGATGAGTAGTTGCTGAACACCTTCTATGGTGGAATCGATTGGGAGTATAAGAACTCCTTGAATGCTGCAAGCAATGGAGATTTCATGACAAACAAGAGGGATGAGGCTTTTACCCTCATTGATAACTTGGCTGCAAGTTCAGGGAATCACTATCCACAATATGACTGAGGGAGAAAGGTCAACAACGGGGAGATTTAGAGGATCGATGATATTGCTGAGAAACTCGATATGCTTATCAAAGCAAATCAAGGAGGTAAGAGGGGTGTACATCAGCTAGATGACGGCATAGAGGTAGTGCAGGTTCAGGAAAATTCAGAGTTGTCATATGAGCAGAGGGAAGTTGATTATGTGAACTCTGGCAAAACAAGGGTCAGAATCTGAACTACCTTTCTTACAGGAGCATGAACGTAGAGAACCCCTAAGATGTAGTAGTTCAAGCTCCGGTAATGCCTCAGGGATCACCCTTTCAAGGGAAGCCATTTGTGCAAAATTCTGGTCAGAGATGGAACAATCAGAAGCCTTACAACCAGAACTCATGAGGTAGCAACTGACAGAAACCTTTCAAGCCGTATCAGCAGGAACCGCAGCAGCAAGCTCCAGCGAGCTCTTCAAGAACTTTGAATGATGAGATCAAGGCTTTGATCCAGCAGCTTGCAACCAAACAACACAAGACCACGCACGAGCTCAACAAAAAGGTGGAAAGCATGTATAATGATTTGAACAGCAAGTTTGATTCAGTATCTGTACATTTGAAGAAGCTAGACACTCGAGTAGCTCAAACTGCTAAAGCTATAAGAAGACTGCATGGAGCTCTACCTGGAAAAGTTGAGAAGAATCCGAAAGAATCATGCAATGTTGTCAAGTCTAATGTTGAGGATTGTACTGTGAGTAGGAAGGGAAGTACAGGCCTCGAATCCCTTTCCCAAAAGAGCTGACTAAGCTAGAAGATCAAGATGAGTTCACCAGCCCTTGCATCTTGGGAAAACTGATTTTTAGTGATGCACTTTGTGATTCGGGTGCAAGTGTGAACACTATCTCTCTAGAGACGATGATGAAGCTAGGGATCGATCTTATGTAGGAGCATAACTTATCCATCTCTTTTGAATATGCGACTTCTAAGAGCCCAAGGGGAAGAATAGTCGATTTTACTATTCTAGTAGGAAAATGCAGAGTACCAACCGATTTCACAATGGTTGAGATGGCTAGAGGTGGTGCAGTTCTGATTTTGTTGGGAAGACCTTTCCTTAACACAATAGGAGCAAAGGTCGATTTCCGTAACAAGAGGGTTGTGCTGGAAAACGTTGACAAGGAAGCCCACTATCCGATTAGAGCTTCAACGAGCAACCTGTGCGGAATGAACAGTGCTTCTACTGAGAAGAAGGGAACTTTTGAGTTTGAAGGTTTGGTTTCTACAAGTTTGGGTAGTAGTGAACTCGAGTATGGATCAGATTAAGAGTACAATGTTTGTGTGAGCTAGCAAAGGACTCAGCTAAGAAAGAAAATACATGTATCCTTGTTGATATGTCCGATGAGTATTATGAGTTTGATGTTCAAAACTTATGTCTTAAAAGTTTTTGTAGGAAGACTTGAACTTAAATCTTCAGGACCATACACTATGAAGGAAGTTAAACCCGATGGAATTATAGTATTGCTGGATACTACAAGAGCTGAATTCCATATGAACGATGAACAGCTGCAAGAGTTCATTGTGAGCAAGAAATGACTAAGGGAGTAAACATTTCTCTCAAGGGTCAATCCGCCATCTAAGCGGCAAGCAAGTCAAGCTAATGAATTTAAACAAGCGCTGAGTGGGAGGCAACCCACTATTAGGTAGTTTCCCTTTTCATAAATTTTTTGTTTTCAGTTGACTTTTTGTTTTGGTTTGATTTGTTTCAGGTGAAAATTTCATAAAAGGGCTTTGATTGATCGATCGAGCCCATGATTGATCGATCACGAAGCGAAACGGACCAGGCGCTTGATTGGAGGATCGATCCACATAGGACTGATCGACCGATCATGGAGATGAGAAGATAGCGCTTGATTGAGTGATTGATCTACAGATACTTGATCGATCGATCGTGAATGCCATGTGCTCGAGTGGATGATCAATCTCCAGGCATTTGATCAATGATCATGAATACCAAGCACCATGAGCTTGATCCGATCGACCTCCATAAGACTGATCGATCGATCGTCGAAAAGCAGAAATTTCGAAGGAGTCGTTGATCGATCGATTGCCACCCCGATCGATTGATCATCAAAACAGGCTAGTCTTCTGTTTTGGAAAACCGGTCCAATTCACTTAAATTGGACCAAAAAACATCTTTTAAAGAGGAAAAACAAGGGTTTTGGATCAAAGGACGATTTTTTTGAGAAATGTTTTGTTCTTGGGTGATTTTGAAGAGATTTTTAACAAAATTTCAAACCTCCATAACTTCTTCGTTTCTTAACAGATTCCAATGATTCAAAAACCTATTCCGATCGGATTTCATCCTTTTTCTGATTACCCAACTATCATTATTATTTAGAAAATGTATGGCTTCCAATTACCTATATACAGTTCACAAATATTGGGACATTTTGGGAGATTTTCAATTTTGATTGATTATTGCTTAATAGTGTAAAATCAATGTCTTATCATTGTTGTTTGGTTAGAGATCCACTTGCCTAGAATGAGATTGAATTTTTCTTGCCTAGAATGAGATTGAAATTGGCTTAGAGATCGATGTGCTAGGTTGAACGAGAATTTTAGGAATTTAGGTTTGGAATTGAATATTGTGTGACTAGGTGATGCATTGCTGGATTTTTGCTTGTGTTGTTGATTGATTTAGAAATTAATTCACAGTATTCTCCTTCATATTCCAAAATTTTAACATTCTCATGCCCTTCATATTCCAAAATTTTGACATTCTCATGCCCTTGTAGGAGAAACTGAATTTTCTGCTTTTCTCTGTTTTGGTTGTTTGCAGACGATGATCAAAACAAACCAACCAAGGGTACCTTCTAAGAAGGTTAGGAAGTCATCTAACCTCAAAGCACAACATGGTTCTGGTATGGCTGCTTCAGATATGAGGGCATGATTGCCGTGGCCAAGGCATGATGGTGAGCCTTTTGAGAAGAACTTAGGTAATAGGTCTGACCCGTCGCTGCTTAAGAAAGACAACGCTTACAGGAAGCATAATTTAGAGGATGGATGGAAACCATTCCATGGAATATTCTATGATCAGCTGCTTAAGAACGAGATGCTGCCCACTAAGTTCCTTTGTCCGACCACGATGGACAAGTTAGGGATTCTGGAGGATGTTGCTGGGATGCTCGAGAGGAGATTTGGGTACTTTTGGGTGCACTGCTTACCCGCTGTACCCAAAACCAGTGAGACTGTTTCTTGCTACATGCAATCTACACACGGCTGCAGATCCCCCTGCTCCAATATGGGCTGCATACTTCACGTTCATGTACAAGGGATCACTGGAAACGATGACTATTCAGGATATCTACAGGATATATGGGTTCAGAGGGGATACCAAAGGACGATTACCCTCCGGCAATAGTGCACCTAATGATGCCATGTGGCATATACTAGCCGAAGGAGGTTTTCAGGATAAAGACTCGAAGCTTACACATATCCGACACCCTGCAGTTTGGATCGTAGCCAAGCTTTTGGGCTCCACCATTCTGTGTAAGGAGATCAACCCTGCTGTGATGAAGCCTGAGTTGGAGCTTCTGTTTTAGGCCACTGCTCTAGTAGTGCCAGATCTCTATGGTGATACTCCAGCGCCTTAGTCTCCACCTCTCGACATCAACTGGGGATTTGTTTTTACCAAGCTGCTTCCTGAATGCCGATTCAGAGGGTCGCCTGAGACCCTGACCACCAAGATTATTGGTATTCTTCTTATGCTTATCTTCAGGTTCAATCGTTTCAATCTCAACGATACTCAGAGTATAAACATGATTAATTATATGGACGACAGAGTTCTTACTTACTTCTGCTACCTCGCTGAGAAAACAAAGTGGTGGTACTATGCTTGAGATTGGAAATTCTGTTGGTGTAAGCTTCCCGCTCTGGAAGTTACTGCTCTTACCTATCGAGCGGATGTCATGTTCGAGCCTCACATCACTCATCCAGATATTACTGGGATCGATGTTGAGCTACCGCAGATCCAGCGCCACACCTCTTAGAGACAAGCTGTCACAGCTCCTGTGCCTCCATCGCTGCACCCCAACGTCGCTCAGACTCTTTAGAAGATTATTCCAGAGTATAGTGATGAGTTTGATGTACCACTATTTTCTGATGATTTTACTGATAGAGAGTACATGCGTTGCGATTATGAGAATTAGAAGAGGAAGCATTTAATGAATAGGTGACTTTGGGATGCGCTTAGGAAGATTTGTGTTGCATTCTGTCTGAGCACACCTTCAGCAGACATACCTAAGATCAGTACGAGAGCTGAGGCATCGAAACCTAACGTTGATGGACATCAGTTTGCGGTAGGATCTGAGGACGAAGATGATCATCCTTTAAATCACCGTCTACCACGTCGCCGTCATGCTCCAAGGTACCGTGAGAGCTAGAGTCCATAGTAGCTCTATGGTATTTCTCACCCTTATCTTTTTGTTTTTTGTTATGAACTTGGTTTATTTTTATGTTTATTTTTATGCGTAAGTCGTGCTTTTTTTAGGCTTATTTACACACCAGAATGGTGCGAAGTAAGTCTAGGGGAGGACACTTGTTGTGAGTAACGCATTCTCTTTTGTTTTTCTTTTTAGCTTTAATTTTTCAGACATTTTATGTTTATTTGCTGTCTTTTTTAGTTTAAAAACTGATTTGTAGGAACTATGATTTTCGAGGATTATTGCATTGCATGAACTAAGTACCATTGATTTGAATTTGTCACGAATCGATCGACTACTGGAAAACCTAGAGGCTGAACAACATCTTAGTAACGCCCATATTCATCTTAGTATTCAAAGGATCTCATGCAACTTCACCTCCAACCTAACTTAATCTTCTTGTCAAGGGGCTTGGTATACATCGGATCAGATTCCTCTCTTCAGTCCCGAAAGACTATTCTATGTGAGTATGGTTCCCTTCTCATTATCAAATTGTGTTAAATGTGTTATCTCTGAAGTAGCTATAAAACAAAGTTTGATGTAATGTAGTAAACTGAGGATCAAAAATCCAATGACGTTACTCATGCTTTCACTCTTTGAGTTACTAAGGAACCAACCAGTAAAAGAATACAATGATAACCTAGGAAAGTAGGGAGAATGGGAAAGCAATAAAAACATAAAATGATACCCTATGTAAGTAGGGAGAAATTAGTTGTGCAGCCGAGAAAAAAATACAATGATACCCTAGGTAAGCAGGAAAAAATCGGTTGAAAAGTGAATGAAATGAGAGGAAAGGAACCATATAGAAGTTTGTCTTGTGTTTGGATATTGGCTGAAGAAGAATCTATGTGTTCTTTGATCGATAACCCCTTGATGAGACTGCACTTAGATATTCTAGGAAGTTGGTATGGTGAATTAAGATTTCTAATATGAATTGTGGAGTTTTGCTAGGATAGTTGTTAAGTCTGGGAGAAGTACAAGGTGTTTTCGATTCTGACACGTAAGTATTGTGCCTTTTACTATGGAATTGATATGCAATGTTTTGATGACGAATGAGTTCCTTTGAGTGGAATCTTTCTGTTAGTCTTTTCTTTCTTTGCTTGAGGACAAGCAAAAAGCTAAGTCTGGGGAATTGATATACCTCATTTTTATCGGTTTTGAGCTTATTAATATGCATGTTTTCAGAAAAATTGTCTGCATTTTAGAGTCTTTTTAGGTGGAAAACAGGTTAGATTCAGATTATACCCACAAAGCATGGTTTAGGACGAATCAGAGAAGTTTCTGGAATTTCAGCAGAAGATTGACAATCGAGCGATCAACCTCTTGGCCGAGCGATCACTCTCCTCACTGAGAGCTGAGCGAGACCCATTGATCGATCTGCATCTTATAATCGATCGATCACTCTCCTCACTGAGAGTTGCGCTCGACCCATTGATCGACCCACATTTCATGATCGATCAATCAGGCTTCCCACTGAGAGCTACACTTGATCAGCTGATCGACCAAGACCTTTGAGAGATCGAGCACTCAATACTGATCGATTGATCAAACCCTTGATCGATCTATCCTCGACCCTGCGAAGAATAAAACCTAATTTTTCCTATTTTGCACCTGCATTTTTAGGGACCTATAAAAGCTTATTTTTCACTTTTAGAAACAGACACATAGTTTATTTTTCGGCTGTGAGAGTACTTTGTAAGCAGGGAGAAGATTTCCTCCATACTTTTGAGAAGATTTCTTAAAGTCTTTTATAAGGATTTCGCCCTCAACAAGGGTTTTCTAAGGAGATGACGAATTCTCTAGAGCCACATCTTTGCGTGATTTCCCAGGAGATACATGCGATTTCTCAAGATGAACTCTCCTTGGGTTGAGATGATGACGATTGGTGTTAGATGAGACGAAAGAGAGACGAGAGAACTGATTTCATGATAATTTGAGAGAGATTGAGAAGCTTTTGACATTTATTTGTCTTTTTTTTTCTCTTTCATGGAAGCGTGTTGTAAGAAGAAAATCTTTGAATGACGTTTACAAACCCCAATGCACTCATAAACCCTAAGTACTCTTTTTCCCTCCTAAACCATTGAGAGTCCTTAGTGAATTTTTGTCTCTTTTTTAATTATTATTCACATGTGGAGACAGACAAGCCAGAGACACACAAAAAATAATAGAAAAGACTCGTGATGACCACACATAAATCCAGAGATTCACAACTTCAGAACAAGTAAGTGACCCAAATCAATATCAAAAACATGTGAAGACCTACAAATGTATGCAATTATATATATATATATATAAAGTATATACATGGAGAAATCCTCACAGCGAATTGTGCAACGAGCAGACAGAAACATGACTTACAGAGGAGGTCATCACACAACCAGTGTTACAAGTCTACACTATATAATAGTTGGATCATGTGGCTAGTCTTTCACTAGTCATACCTTTATCCTGTGTATTTTGTAGCATTAAGTTCACATCACTATATATCAGGCAGTTGGAATTATTTTGGAGAGACAGCAAGATGTGTGTACCTACACCGACCCCCTCCCCCTTCTATTTTTTAATTCTGGTTACACACATCCTGAAACACACATAGAGAACAGATCGTTGCTTAACCGTTTTCTTATGCTCATTGTTAAATAGACATAACATGAATATCACTTGACTTCTCAATTCAGTATTCTATCTCACAAGTCAATGTGCCACGTTACAATACAGTGTTGTATTACAGATATCACTTGACTTCTCAATCAGCTGATACGTTAGCTCTCCTAAGCTCTTTGACTTCCTGGTCTACAACAACACAGCTCTTAATATACAATTAACACTAAACAACATGACATGCAACTGCTTTTCATATAGTGTACAAAACCAAATATATACTGTCAACTTGTCTAAAGTATGATGTACAACAAAATCAAAAGCCAGTACCTATCCACATTTTACACACTCTATTGTGACAATTAGAATTCACAAACACCAACGGCAGTTCTTAATTGAATAGAACGATTAAAATCCAATGGTTTTGTGAAAATGTCTGCTAGCTGAAACTCAGTGTTCACATGATCAATAATGACTAGTTTCTCCTCATCAAGTTCTCGAATAAAGTGATGTCTACTCATGATGCGCTTAGTACAAGAATGAAAAATAGGATTCTTTGCTATATTTATGGCACTTTGATTATCACAATGTACAAGTAAGGGTTCTGAGGGAGTACCATAGTCGCCAGCCACTGTTTCATCCACAGAATTTGGGTACAACAACTTCCCATGGCAATGTATTTGGCATCGGCTATGGATAACAAAACGCTGATTTGCTTCTTTCTTAGCCACGATATCAGGTTGTTTCCCATAAAAACATCCTCCACTTGTGCTTCTTCAGTCATCTAAAGATCGTGCCCAGTCAACATCACATTATCCAACTAGGCTGCTGGTTGTGTCTTTGGTGAAGTAAATACCCAAACTAATAGTACCTTTTACATACTTGCTAACAGCCAGCAGATGATACTTCTTTGGTTTTTCTTGATAACGAACATAGACCCCCACAGCAAAACATAGTTCACAACGACTCGCTGTGAGATACAACAAACTCCCAGTCATACTCCTATAGAATTTTTAATCAATAGATTCACCTGTCTCACCTTTTGACAACTTCTATGTGGTAGCCATAGAAGTTCTAGATTCCTTGCTTGATGATAGACCGAAACGTTCCACCAGATTCTTGGCATATGTGCTTTGAGTGACAAAAATCCTATCATCTTTATGTTTTACTTGTAGACTCAAAAAGTATTTTAGCTCACCACACATACTCATCTTGAATTCTTGAGTCATAACCTTAACAAAGTAGTCAACCATAGTATGATCTGTGGAGCCGAATACAATGTCATCCACATATATTTGTAGTACCATAATATCTGACTCAGATTCTTTGATAAATAGAGTCTTGTCAACATTTCCGTGAGAGTATGCATTTTTTTCAAGAATGTCACCAGCCTTTTGTACCAGGCTCTGGGTGCTTGTTTCAGACCATACAAGGCTTTGTGAAGCTTGTATACATACTCAGGATGTTCCAGATCTTCGAACCCTTTAGGTTGTTCAACATACACCTCCTCTTGCAGCCACTCACAAGAAGACATTTTTAACATCCATTTGATCTAGCTTGAAGTTATGCTTCCAAGCCATCCCCATCAAGAACCTAATTGATTCAAGACGTGCCACATGTGCAAAAGTCTCATCAAAATCTACTCCTTCTACTTAAGAGTAAACTTGCGCAACTAAACGAGCTTTGTTGCGCACCACTTTACCATTTTCATCGATCTTATTCTTGAAGATTCACTTACCAACAACATCCATATCTTTTGGGCATGGCAACAGCTCCCACACATTTAGCCTGCTGAAGTTTCTTATCTCTTCTGGCATTGACTCAATCCAAAACTCATCAAGAAGAGCTTCTTTATGTGTTTTAGGTTCCACAGAAGCCATAAAACAGACAAATTGAACAAGCTCGGTATCTTTTCTTCCCCCCGTGAGCTGTTTTAAGTTGACCTGTTTTCTTCTTGTGACTGTGCCACTGTGTAACTCTCTAGTTACATCTTTTTGAGAGTGATTTCTGTGAACTTCCAGCTGGACCTATGGCTGATTAAGAATATGTGCTTCTGGTTTTGAAATAGGTGTTTGTGGTTCTTGATCTTCAGAAACTGTAGGGAGAATCTCTACCAATGTTGAGGACTTGTCATCAAAAACTACGTTCACAGTCTCCTGTACTAACAATGTACGTTTGTTGTAAACTCGAAATGTTGTGTTGGTTGCCGAGTACCCAAGAAACATACTAATATCACTTCTGGAGCCAAACTTACCAAGTTGATCTTTGTCATTTAGAATATAGCATACACAACCAAACACATGGAAGTAACTTGACGATTGGTGATTTTCCTTTCCAAAGCTCATAAGGAGACTTTTTGGTACCTTTTCGAACATACACTTTGTTGATAATGTCACATGCTGTGTTAACAACTTCTTCCCAAAAGTGTTTTGCTACCCCATTTCCATGTAATATGGCTTTGGCCATTTCTGTAAGGTTCTATTTTTCTTTACGACAACACCATTCTGTTGGGGGGGGGGGAGGAACAGAGTACGTGTGGGCTATGCCATAACTTCCAGATAATTGATCAAAAACTGCATTCTAAAACTCACCACCATAATCACTTTGGATTGCCTTGATTCCATCCTGCTCATTTTTGAGTTGTAGAGCTAGAATTTTGAAGTTGTCGAGTGTCTCATTCTTTTCTCTCAGGAATTTGACCCAAGTATATCGTGAGAAATCATCAACCACAACCAGAATGTATCTCTTCCCAGCCATGCTCGCTACTTGGATTGGTCCCATCAGGTCCATATGAGCCAATTCCAAAGGCGATGTAGATTTTACATCTGAAATAGATCGGGGTTTGGTTTTTACTTGCTTCCCCATTCTACATGGGCCACAAATAAACTCTTGTGTAGGTTGAAGTTTAGGTAGTCCTTGTACAACTTCTTGATTTGCAAGCTTCACCATTGTCCTATAATTCATGTGACATAATCTTTGATGCCACAATTTTCCTTTATCTTTGTGGACCACACTCATACACTTACTCTCGGCAATCCACATGTAACAATCATTTCCTAATCTAACTCCTTTGAGCACAACAACTCCCTATGTGTTATATGCCTTGCAACCAAAATTTTGTGAAAGTCACATCTAGATCCATATTACACAGCTGATTGATACTTATGATATTTGCCTTTAATCCATCCAAAAAATACACATTGCTTAGTCTAGGTTTCGAGGGTCCATCTGTATCTCCTTTTCCTTTGAGTTCTCCTTTTGCCCCACCTCCAAAGGTAACCTTCACTCTAGAAACTTTTTCAAATTTTTTAACATGTTGTCTTCTTTTCCTGTCATATGTTTTGAACATCCACTTCCAAATACCAACGATCTGTCCCTGGTCCACTGTGATCCCTATTTGCTGTGTAGCCCACTTGACAGTATAAATCAAGTTTTTTCACCCAAATTTTGTCAGAACACTGATTATCCCTGTTGAACAGCTGCTGATCCATGATTATGTGGATGCATTTCTGAAAACTATAGCATTGAGATCTAATGTGACCATACTTCCCACAGTACCAACTTTCAGGGAGATGTTTCCAGTAGCTTTGATACGATTTCCTATTTTATTGATCATACCGGTGTTGGTGATCAAATCTCTATTGTTGATCAACCCTCTATTGCCGACCAACCCTCTGAGATGTTATTGCAGTTGTGTCCTTGCTATTATGATGTGATGATGTAGCCTTATCAGTCAGTGATGATTTAACAAAGACCGTGTTAGTTGTTGGGTTCTTAGCACCGTAATAACCTAAACCCCAATTTGCCATATTAGTTCTTCCAGATTGTAGAATCTTGTCGAGATCTTTTTTCCTTTTTAACAGCATCTTGATATTTATTTGTTGTTCAAACTGGCGACTCTTTAGATCTAGTTCTTAGCGTTTTAGCACTCCAACTCTATATCTAGATTCAAAACTTTATTTGACAGAAACTTGTTCTCTGAGATCAGTTTGCTATTTTTCTCTTCCAAATCAACAAGGTTTTGACACACAATCAATAGTTCGTTAGTAGGAGACAAGCCTAGATCACCCTCTTCTTCTGAGCATTCGTCAGTATGAAACCTTTGATCATATTGATAGACAAAAGTTTTAATTTCTTCCTTGTTCTCAGCCACCAGGTCTTTGTCTTCAGATATCTCTTTTATACTGAAGTTGGCCATGTATGATTCCAGGTCATTATTCCCATCTTCATCTTCTGTGTCACTTTCACTCCAGCTTACTAGAGCAGTCTTCTCTGTTTGTTTGATAGTACCGACACACTCAGATTTCATATTATCGTACCCATGATACTCGAAGCATTTAAGTGTCATTTTTCTTCTGGCTTTAGGGCAGTGTGCATTGAAATGTCCAAAACCTTGACAGTCAAGACATTGTTTGTCAGATTTTTGTTGGTCTTTTCTCAGGTACCTCTCTGGTTGTCAGACGATTGTCATCACCACTCTTCACAGTTGGCGGTGTCCATCCATCTTCAACAACACCCCAAACTTCTTCATCGGTCCCTTTGATGATCTGTTTCATCTGAAATTTCAAGTAACCAGAATTATTTGGATCCTATATTAATGATTCCATGAGTGCCACAAGCTGTTGTTTGCTCTCCATACTCTCCGCAGGATCACACCTGATTCGGTTAGGTGATCGGATCTACTACCAATTGAGATTGTATAAAGACTAACAACACACAAATTGCGATCAGAAAGCGCCAATCCAAACGCTAATTTGTTTTATTAATATAACATTTTCTACAAAAGACTTATACTAGTTAGATACAATCACTCTAACACAAAACAAAAAACACTTCTAACACCCAAGCCCTTGAGATTTCTTCTCACGAGACTCTTAACAACAAACAACTCTCCCCCACAAGATATAAAGTGTTCAGGCGGCCATGCCAACCGCAGTTCTCCTTTTGTAAGGCGTCCATCATAACCTAGAATCTCCAAGATTCTCAGAAATGGAAACTTCCATGATCTGTTAAGTTTCCATGTTTGTTACAACTCTGATCTGTTGTTTCTATGAACATCTCACTGTCTTTGTTCTTCTCTTGTTCCACATGACTTGAAATTCCCGCTCTTCCATGTAACTTTTTCCTTGAGATCCACGCATGGTGCTTCATCAAATCATTTATTTTTCGATTACCATGCCAAAAATATTTGGTTAGTTGAAGATTTCTAGGGTTTATCACAAATAAGAATTTATGAATTAGGATTTTAGAGCTGATGATTTTTTGAAACATGTGGATTATTGTTCGAGTAGGATTTAGCACTAAGGTTAAAACCCAACTCAAATAGTTTAAGAGGGAATATGGGTAAGGACTCTATTCTTTTAGATAGTAAAGAGTACAGTTTAAAGAATAGATTGGCGGGTTGCTCTCAATTGCTTGTGTATAGCTTATAAAAATGTGCTCATTTTGACAAAGACCTCCCCTATGTTTACATTCAGATAAAACTGGAAATAATATAATTATGTTTAGATTCGAGTTTATCTGTGGACTGAAGTAGGATCTTGGATCTATCTTCAACAATTATGATTGTAGTCGCTTGTAATTATATTTGTAGTGGGACACTTTAGGTGCTTCATCAACTTTTTTATATAGGTGCTTCATCAAATAATTTAGTTTATCATAATTTATTTTAACTAATTTCAATTTATTTTAATGTATTTTAATTATTGTATTTTTTTAATTTATTCTATTTTATTGTTATTTATTGTAATTTATTTTAATTTATTTTACTTTTTTAATTTATTTTAATATATTTTAATTATTTTAATTTATTTATATTTATTTTAGTTTAATTTATTCAGTCGTACATGTGTCACTTTTTCAGAGGTACACGTGTCGACTAATGAAAGCATAACGAATATTTAACTGTTGGCTAACGGAGATAACAGTCAACTTTGATTTTGGCTGAAAAATGGTAACTCGTGTATGAAATTTACATTTTTATCAGTGAATTTATATGTAAGTCTCACATACGAGTTGATATATGAGTCAGTACTAAGTATAAAGCTTGTTGAGGTTTTGGTCGTTTTTCCGCGTCCAGCATAACCTAAAATCTCCAAAATCTCTCAAAAATAAAAACTTCAAGGATATGTTAAGTTTTCATTTTTGTTACAGCAGTGATTTGTTGTTTCTGTGTACATGTCAGTGTTATCTTTGTTCTTCTCTTATTCCACATGACTTGAAATTCTCACTCTTCCATGTAACTTTTCCTTGAGATTCACACATCTTCGGTTTATAAAAATGATAACACATTAATTTGTTTGTTAGCTTTTTAACTTAACAGAAACCAAATACTGGACTTTAGTGTAAAGATGTCTAGTTTTTAGTCTCGGACATTAGGACAGAACTTAAGTACGGGAAATGTCCTTTGATCTTGAGGAACAAATTTAAAATCAAATAAATCTCCTTCCTTTACGCCATTAGACTCACAGAATTTTCTTTAATCAATTCCAACAGCCACGATTCCAGTTCTTGACAATAGATATCCCCAACACTTCGTCTTATGTTGACCCACCAAACCTATCTTCGCAAGCTTTTCGATGTCATTAGCTTTCATAAAAGCACCTGGAAAAATCTGCAAATATGTATTGAACAAACAAAACTACTTATTAATTAGAATTCAAAAATAGAAACTAATCTTCTGGAATCCACTGAGTTTGCGTGCTTTAGGGCTTAGTGTACTAGACTGTTGATGGGTAGAGT
>OVBA01004176.1:0-24544 GCA_900406435.1 Lepidium aucheri | reverse complement strand
GGGTATATATGTAATTGCGCATCTGTTTTTTTTTGTTTAGTCATGGAGGACTAAATAATAAATTCACTATCCTAATGGGTTACTTTTGCAATTAAATTCAAAAAAAGTTAGTTTTTGTATTTGATTTGAAATTTTGGGTTATATTTGCCATTTCCCCTAAAACAAATTTTGTATTCAATTTAATAAAAAATAATATATAATATACATAAAATAATAAATAACATTTTAAATACGAATTCACTACTTTTTAAATTCTCACATAATAATATAATGTATATTTATAAAAAATAATGCTAATAAAATGGATATATCTTATATATTTAATTGATAATAAATAATAATGATAAAAACTATGTAATTTCATATTTAATAAGTAGAATATCGTTAATGAGATTAAATTAGAAGAACACAAAAAATTAAACATTACTAACATTAAATTTTTAATATATATATATATATATATATATGTAACTATAGATATTTTAAAAAAGAAATATATTTTCCTCTATTTATAATTAATAGATTTGATCTTTACGCATACGTTAAGAAAAACTGTAAAATAACACTTTAACATCATTTATTGTAAAACAAGAAATAACAATTAAGAAGAAAAGAAAACATAATTAACTTTTTGGAAAAAAAAATTTCATACCGCTTATCTTTGGAGAAAATATTAAAGATTAATAAATTATAATAATTTTAATGTCCAAATGAGCACATAACCCTACTGTTCGCCAAGACTTGGCCTCTGATGATATTAGGGACACTATCACGAAACATTACTATCGCCTCTTAGACACCATTCAGGTATGAAACTTCTATGATGAATCTGACTGTGAAATTGCTAATCACAGGGATACAGAACAAAACCCAACTCAAAGTACTGCGCCGTGCTCGGCCTTTTAGAGGCTTAGGGTAAGAAAAAAAATGTGGCTTATAATAATTATATATTTTGTTAAAAAAGTATATTATATATTTTTTCAAAGCATACAATGAAATGTTTTCTAAAAAAACATTCTAACAAACTTATATAATCAACTTGTCAAAAAAGAACTAACTGTTACAAAATAATCCAGACATATTCTGAAAACAAAATATGAGTGAAAAACACGTAAACTCTTTACAAATGCTTAGATTTTGAGTAAATAATATTTTTGACTTTTTTATTGATAAATTCAGTCAATAAATATTAAATAACTCTTAGAATATTTCTTAAACAAAAAACATTATTAACACCAATATGTAATAGAAATTTAGGAAAAAATTTCCTAAACATTTAGGAAAAGTGAGAAAAAAAAGCAGTCTAAATTGATAAGGATATTTAATCTCTAAACTTTATTTAAGGGTGAATTATTAAACTAGTTTTTTGTGACCCATAATTGACTACAATAGTCTAAAAAGATTTTTATTAAAATTCTAATTTTTTCGGGTTTTTAATACCGTTTTACCCATCTTTCTTTTGAAAAGAAAAATATTAAAAAAATATCATTAATGAGAAATTCAACGTCAGCAGACTAAAAACCGACGAAAAACTTCTGTAATGTTGTAAGTTTCGTTGTTAGGTGTTGTAAGTTTCGTTGTTAGGTGTTGTAAGTTTTCGTTTTCTTTTGTTGTAGGTTTAAATATCTTATGTTATGTAGGTTTACAATTTATAATTACTGGTTTAAGTTCTCCTGTGTTTAATTTCTTTGTTGTAGGTTTTATCATCAAAATGTTCTGGTTTTGTAGGTTCGTCATTAAATTCTCTTGTTATGTAGGTTTGTTTTCGGCTTAGTTGTCGGTAAAGGTTATTGTTTTGTAGGTTTTGTATTTATTTATTGTAGGCTTTATGATTCTTTGTTGTAGGTTTTTCTATGATCTTTGTTGTAGGTTTATTTAGCAGTCATTGTAGATTTTGTAGGATTGATTTTTCATTATTCTCGAATTAGTTCTTCTGCTATGTAGGTTTTGTTTCTGCTTGATGTAGGGTTTATGATTCTTTATTGTAAGTTTTTCTATGGTTTTTGTTCTATGTTTATTTATCATTCATTGTAGGTTTTGTAGGATTGATTTCCTTTTTTTCGAGAATTAGTTCTCCTGTTATGTAGGTTTTTCTTTCGTTTGTTGTAGATTTTATGATTCTTTGTTATAGGTTTTTCTGTTGATTTTGTTGTAGGTTTATTTATCAGTCACTGTAACTTTTTTACAACTAATTTTTTTTTTAAATAATTAGTTCTCCTGTAATGTAGGTTTTTCTTTCGTTTGTTGTAGGTTTTATGAGTCTTTTGTTGTAGGTTTTTCTGTTGTCTTTGTTGTAGTTTTTTTTCAGAATTAGTTATCTTGTAATGTAGGTTTTGTTTTTGTTTGTAGTAGGTTTAATGGTTCTTCTTTGTAGAAATTTTAAAGATTATTTTCTCCAACATTTAAAACACACATACATTCTTCTTCTACATTAACAATGCAATCAACGGCCATTGACAGCATTTTTTATCTTCATTCAAGCTATGCTTATTTTGTAGGTTTAATTCTCATGTTTTGTTGGTTAAATTTGATGTTTTGTAAATTTGCGTTCGAAATCCTAGTCCAGTTATTAAGTTTAGAAACCTCAAACTAGAAATGCCACAGAGTATTCGAAAGAACTCAAGTCACATGGTTTTTACTACATATATCTCAAAAAAATATTCAGACAAACCTACAAGCTTTTAAATATAACCTACTATGAACCATTAATCCTACAAAAGTTAAACTTTTTTAAACAAAAACGCTTAATTTCAAAAAGTTTTCAAGAAATTTTTTTTTGTTTATTTTTCTTTTAAACAAAACCTACAATGAAGCAACAAACCTACAAAATTTAAACATTTTAAAACAAAATATTTAAATTTGAAATATTTTTTTTAAAAAAATTCTATTTTTCCCTTAATAAAACATACAATGAACCAACAACCTACAAAACGTAAACGCTTTTAAACAAAACACTTAAATTCAAAAAGTTTTGAGAAATTTTTTCGTTTTTTTTTCTTTAAATAAAACCTACAATGAACCAATAGACCTACAAAACTTAAGCGCTTTTAAACAAAACGCTTAAATTCAAAAAAAAAATCAAAAAAGATTTTGGTTTTTTTTGTGAATTTTTTTTTTTGTTTTTTGGTAAAAAAAGAAAATTAAATATGAATGGTATTTTCATAATAAAAGCAAAAAAAATTGATTAAAAATGGTATTCTCGTAATAAAAACGTAACATAGAAAAATTTAGAACATCTCCACCTCTTTTGCCCTTTGAAGGGTAAAAAAGACTATTCTACTAATTAGTATATGATATTGGACTATTCTAGTCATCGTTTCTTTATTTAATTGAAATATTTTATTGTCAACTATCTTTTTTAATTAACATTTATTTTTAGATAGAAAAGCGAAGTAAAGAAAACATAACCATGCATTTTTTAAATGTGGTTGTTTAAACTGAATTTTGTGTGTGGCTTAGGGCAAATGCCCATTTCATTCTCTTGTAAGCACGGCTCTGTCAAGGTGAAGCTTTAGTGGGCTATAAGCCACATGAGTCGGGATGAACACAACATTTTAGAATTAGAGGGATTTTTAAGGATCCTTGATGGTTCGCCGCCTTAGAAGAATTACAAAGAAGTATGCTTCAGACTTACTCTTTTTACTGGAAACAAAGAACCAGAATGATGTAGTTCATAATGTTGCTGCTAAGTTAGGTTATGTTAATGTTGGTTGTGCCCGCCACGTGGTATTGGCGTCGGTCTTGCTTTATTATGGTCTTCTTCTGTTTCTGTTAATTTCATTTGTAATAATGCTAGACTCTTTGACTGTAGTATTACTATCAATAAAAACAAAGAGTTCTTTTAACTTTTCTTTTGTATATGGCCATTATATTTGTGGTTTAAGACATATACTTTGGGAAAGATTACAAAGAATTGTAGTAAACAGAAAAGGACCATGGATCATGTGTAGCGATTTCAATGAAATCGTTAGTAATGATGAAAAGCGAGGGGGTGTTGCAAGAGAGGACTGGACTTTTCGTTAATTCCGATAAATGAAAGAGGTATGTGACGTTCAAGATCTGCCTTTTACTGGGAACAAATTTTCATGGTGTGGAAAACAAAACGGCTCTTTGGTTGAATGTTATCTCGCTCGTGTCATGGCAAATCCTGAATGGTTAGCGATGTTTCCTTCATCCGAGTCAGAATTCCTACCTCTACGTGTATCTGATCACCGCCCGATCATAGTACATATGAGATCATCGATAGAGATGGATGAAAAAAATTTACATTTGATAAAAGGCTTATTAAGATGGAGGGTTTTGTGACGGTCGTCACAAATAGTTGGTCTTCTAGTACGGGTTCAGTCATAGACCGCCAAGCACACTATCGGAAGAAAATTTTCGCATTGGAAGCACATGAACATTTCGAATTCTATGCGTCGTATCAACAAGCTTAATATCCTTATTGATGAAGCAATGACGAATGGTTCTCGTGATTCTGATTATGTTCCACATCTTAGAAAAGATTTGATTGCGGTATATTGAGATGAAGAAAGTTATTGGAAGCAAAAAAGTCGAATTCAATGGTTAAATGAAGGGGATCAAAACACTCGAGTTTTCCATGCTCCTACTAAGAACAGAAGAGCACGGAATCATATACATCATATTAAAGTAACTAATGGAGAATACATATATTGTCATTGAGGCATTGCTTCCGAAGCCGCAAACCACTTCTCAACCTTATTTTCAAGTTAAAACTCAACGCAAGCTATTAATACGACCCTTAATACAGTCCTAGTGACGGTTACACCTGAGATGAATGATGTGCTCACTATCCTAATTACTCCAGAAGAAATACGCCTTACCGTGTTTGATATTGGAGCTACACAAGCACCGAGCCCTGATAGCTTTACTGCTGCTTTTTATCAACAATATTGGAATGTAGTTGAGACGACATTGTATGCGAGATCCAATAATTTTTTACAACTGGTCGTTTACCTCAACACTAGAACCACACAAATTTATGCCTAATTTCCAAGATAGCACAACTGGAGAAAATGATGGATTTTCGACCAATTAGACTCTACAAATGTTTTTTACAAGATTATTTCAAAGGTGTTGGTTAAGAGGTTGAAAAGAGCATTACTGACACAGTCCCGGATACCCAAGCAGCTTTCACTACAGGCTGACAAATCACTGATAATGTGCTTATCGCCCATGAAATTTCATTCGCTACGCACAAATAAAGCTTGTTCAAAACAATACATGGCCATCAAAACGAACATAAGTAAAGCTTCTAACTGTATAGAGTGGAGCTTCCTAGAAGGCGTTTTAAGATGCAAGGGATTCTCCTCGATTTGGATTAACTGGATTATGGAATGTTTACGTTCAGCATCTTTCTCTGTCCTGATCAGTGGCTCTCCATATCAACACTTTATGCGAACACGCGATCTTTGTCAAGGGCACTCTTTCCCTGTCTTTATTTATCCTCTGCGCTGACGTGCTTAGCTATATGCTTACAACATCCCAACGATCTGGTCGCCTACAAGGTATGTATATGTCACCGTGCTCTGGTTCTATCACATCTATTCTTTGCAAACGATTCCTTTTTCTTCATTAAAGCGGATTTACCAAATAGTATGCATCTCAAGGAACTGTTTGATCTATACGCCAATGAATCTAGTCAATTTATCAATCTCGATAAATCATGTATAACGCTTGGTAATAAATTCTACGCAACCACTAGATCTCGTGTACAACAATGTATATGCATACCGAATATTGGTGGTGGAGGAAACTATATGGCTCTCCCTGAACAGTTTGGCACAAACAAATCGCAATTGTTCTGCTATATTAAAGATCGCGTCAGCCAAAAGATATGTGGATGGAAAAGTCGTTATTTATCTCTGCTGGCAAAGAGATGTTAAAAAAAGCAGTGGCTTATGCGATGCATGTCTATCCTATGAGTTGTTTTCAACTACCTGCAACCTCATGTACTGATCTCAATAGGCTTTTTACCCAATTCTGGTGGGGCACTATGGGCACACAACGCAAAATCTCATGGGTGGCTTAGGATAAACTAACAACGCCAAAGAAGTTGGGTAGATTAGGGTTTAAAGATCCCCGAAAATTTAACCAAGCACTCCTTGCCAATCAAGTTTGGAAACTCCTTACCCGATTATAGTGTCTATTATATATAGTCCTAGAAGCACGCTATTTTCCAACAACTACATTATTAGCGGCTAAAGCACGCCCTTCATCGTCTTGTGGCGGGAAATCATTACAATTTGGTCGTCAATTACTTGAAAAGGGTCTCCTCTGACAAATTGGAGACGAGAAAAATACTTGTATAGGTATCAATGCGTGGCTTCATGTCTGTCCACCACGTCCTACTAAGTTGTTACCTCCATATCTTCCAATAACTCATGTTCCTGCACAGATGCATTCTGAATTCAAACAATGGAACGATAAACGTATACGATAAATGATCACCCCTGAAGATCAACATTCTATAAAGCGTATATATTTTCCTCAGGTACTCAACCCAATAAATATATTTGGCAATACATTTTATCTGGTATGTATACAGTCCGCTCAGGATATCGTTTGGCTCAATCTACAGATATGCCTCTGAGCTCACATCCGCCTCTCACATTGGCCCCAGACATGGCCTCACAAATTCGGAATCTATCGATATCGCCAAAATTATAGCACCTTCTTTGGCGTTTAATTTCTGATGCCTTGGCAACAGCAGATAATCTCCAAAAGAGACATCTTAATCCGCCAATGAGTTATGCTCAGTGCTGTTCTTCCTTTATAACAGTGGACCACCTGTTCTTTCTTTGCCCATATGTGGTAGCGTTATGGCGATGTTCAGGAATTCCTACTCAACAATAACAGACTTGGCTACTAACTTTTATGAATGGCTTTGTTTCCTCTTGGAAATCATTAACAACGTCGCTCTGCCACAACATGTTCGCTTCACACCATGGTTTCTGTTGTGGAGTTCGCTTCACACCATGGTTTCTGTTGTGGAGGTTATGGAAAGTGCGAAACTCTATACAATTTTCAAACACTCCTTATACAATCTATGAGACATGGGATTAAATAAGGGTAAACATTGTTGAACAGAAAACTTCGATAACGAAAAACATGAGTATAGTTTCACTTTTCAGGGAACACTAACTACTCAACGAGCATGGCGCAAACCACCACTAGATTATGTTAAGGTTAATTATTATGTGTCACATCATAGTACTAACACCACCTCAGGTATGGGTTGGATCATTTGAGGGTCTATTTTCCTCCAAAGAGGCAAAAGCCTCGACACTAATATGGGCCATGCAATCAGCTTATGCATTGGAGTATCGAGGAGTTGTATTTGAAGGTGATAGTTTGATTTTCAACCCGGCCATCCAGGCATTAGGTACAAATTTAAGTCTAACAAGTGTTATCGCAAAATGGAAGCATATGTTTGACGACGCGCAATGGTGTTTCAAACCACGTGAAGCAAATCGATGTGCTGATATTTTAGCTAAGACAATTCTTACTTTTTCACATTGTCTCTGGATGCTGTATCCAGATTGTCCCATATTTTACTACGATATTGTGAATGCGGATTTATGTTGACTAATAAAAATAGTTTGAAGTCAAAAAAAAAGAGAACACATAACCCATGTTTGCCTAAATAAATATGTCTACAAATTTAAATGAATAAGATCTAAAAACCTAAATAAATACGAGTTTAAAACTTTAGATGAATGAATATCTAAACATTTAAATGAATATGGAGGATTATTTTGTTTGGATAGTCATATAGAAGCACTAAATTTAACACACAATTCAGTTTTGTTAGCATTACTTCAAGATCTCAAAGTACAAGTACCTAGGAATCAAAATCTGCTGAATAACTTATGTTATGATCTGGTAAAAATGAATTTCATAGCATTCGACCACGTACCACTAAAAAGGGTTTAATGCAAACTTGACTATATATTGTAAAATACATTCTTCGAAGCTTTGTCCTGAAGCCTCTCTAACCATGATAAAGTTGTTACTTCGATAAAGAAAACAAAAATCAAATAATTGTTTGCTAACTATACGATTAAAAACTTCAGACTGCTACACACCAAAAATTAGTATAATACACAATGAAATGCATTCCGAACTCTAGAACCCGTTTATTTTGTTATTGTTACAAATTTAAGAAAACGAGTATCTACGTTTTCAAAATGAGTCCCACTTTCATCAAAATCAGTCTCAGTGAAAAATCCTGAGAGTGAACTAGCTAATTATAGCAAAGTTTCTACGAGTGCTCATTCTTTAAATGGAACTATACTATACGTTGTTGCTACCACTGTTGCGGGGTTAATCTTAAATCAAAGCACATACAACATTTCCTAAGTATTGTATCTGTATACATTGGAGATCTGTTTAACATGAGAAAAATCTTAAGCTTAAGTTATATGTAAAGATATCCTGCTTACTTGTACTTGTCCATGATTTTCTTTGCTTCTTCAACTGGATCATCCATTGGTTTGGAATCAGAGCTATTACCTTCTCCTCTTTGTTTAGGAGCTTCATCTTTGTTTAAGGCTATGAATAAGAAATATGCAAATCCCATAGTACCCTGCAACACATGAAAATAGCACTATTTATCGGCTTTTAAACACACCGGAAATTCAATTTTGAATTGCGCTATAATGTAGGAATTACATACCAACACAAAGAAAGCAGTTGATAGAATTGACTTAAGAACAAACAATGAAACCGCCAATGCTGCAATTGTCACAGAGATTCTAGCTACTGGTCTTGGCACAGAAACCTTAAAAGTAAAAAGGATGATAAACATAACCAAGTGTGATTAACATTGTACTCAACTATATTGAAATAGAGATTAATCAGTGAAAACAAGACTAAGAGAGCTCACCGGTACAAGGTTGGTTCCAGCTTCAATTCCATCTTTCCCAATATTCCACGCAGTTCTAAAAACTATTAAAGAAAAATGACAAGGAAAGCCGAAATATTAGCCAGAAAATCTTATCCTATAAGAATTTTTGAAATGCACACAAGCAATCGACTTTGTTCCAACAGTTTCTCCATCAAGAAATTGATCAATTAGAGAGTATTCACAGAGCAAAGAACAAAAAGTTTTCATCAGTCAAAAAACCCTACAAAATCCCTACTAATTCCATCTAATTTTGACCAACGTATGAAGATAACTTCTCCCTCAGTGACCCTTTCGGTCAGTGTCATAAGTTTAACGATAAAACCCCTGAATTCAAATTACCAAACTATAAAGCAAGCGAAAGAACAAACCTTTCAAGATTCTCCGCTGAGCAGAGGAAACAAGGGGTTTAGGTCGAACACGTTGGGGTTGGAGAGGAGCAATTCGAGTTCTAAAATTCAGAAAAGATCCGTTTTTTAACCTCAAAACAGAACACGGGGAGAGGAATGGAGAATTGCGGAACTGGGTTAGGGTTTGTAACAATCTTGGAGCGAGCGGCGAAGGATTCAAACAAGGAAACACAGATAAAGAAGAAGACATGACATGTGAATGCAAAAGCGGCTTCTCTCCAAGAAGCGACAAAACAAAATGGCTTCTCTTAAAGATAGAAAAATGGCATTGACGCTACCAAAGCTAATTGGATTAGATTTTTCTCGGGAAAATTCCACAACTCGAACTAGTTTTGAACCTAAAATTCAAAATTTGAACCAAAATTGATCTAAAATTTTAGATATCGGGTAGTTTCCAACCTAAAAAAATATAAAAAATGTCAATTAAACCATCAACTTACCAAAAAAGGTAAAATAAACATTCAATTTTCTTTTATCCAAATTAAATTATGAACTATTATTAACTATCATTTTAAACCATAAATTTTTGTGTTGACCAAGCCAATTAACTTTAAGTTAAATCACTAAATAGAAGTTAGTAATTGCGTTAAATATTTGAGCAAATTATTCAAATCGTGTATAATATATGTCTAATTACTCAAATGGTGCATTGTATGTTTTACTTTTGAAATAAAAATTGAAATGACATAAAATATTTGGCAGTTTGTTTTATTACAAAACTGCCATTAAAAAGCTAAAAAAAAATAAAAATAAAATCAAAATTGTAACCCTAAAACTTAACCTTTTCTTTCATCTTCTCTTTCTCCTCCTCCATTTCTCTCTTCGCCGTTTCCTCCTCTTCTCTCTGTCGCCGCTTCCTCCTCTTCTCTCCACCATCGATGAAATTGCCTCTCCTCTCCTTTCCACCAACCGCTGCTTCATCCTCTCCTCTCTGTCGCCGCTTCCTCCTCTTCTCTCTACCGATTTTCATCTCTCTTGTTTTCTACGCCGGAAGCTGTGTGCTGTCTTCGCCGGCGGTGAAGTAGGTAAGAAAACCTCTTCCTCTTGAACAAATCTTCAACCCATTTGGGTTGTTTGTCCAAAAATTTGAGTAAATGGCCTTAATTGGTTGAGATTATAAAAAAGGTTGGGGTGAAATCTAAGAATGGTTGGGGTGAAATCTCTGAAGCTTTCCTAGAATATTTGAAGTAATCTCAGAGTATTTGTTGTAATCTTTGGATTTTGGATGTTTACTTTGTGGAGTTATTTTTAACGATGGTAGGCCTTAATCAAACCGTAGTAAGCTATGTAATAGACTTTAAAGTGAATATGTATAAGTTTAGTAGACTTTGTATTCAGGTAAGTTAACGATTTACTAGACTTGGGACTAAGTGTAGTAGACTTTGTATTTAGTTCAATATACTATTTGGTAGACTTTGAATTTAGTGTAATAGACTTTGTATTTAGTTCAGTATAGTGTTTGGTAGACTTTGAGTTAAGTGTAGTAGACTTTTTTGTAAATTTTTTGGTTAGTTTAGTAGACCTTATGGTATACATGGTATTTAGTGTAGTAGACATTGTGGTGGACTTAGAATTTAGTGTAGTATAATGTGTGGTAAACTTTGTGATTTGTGTAGTAGACATTGTATGTAGTGTAGTAGACTTTATGGTAGACTATAACAACAGTGTGGTAGACTTTTTGGTGGACTTAACATAGGTTTTTCAGATTGTTATTTTGATTTAATTCGATTTTTCAGTGTGTTTTTTTTTTTCAGTTATGGCGGCGGGAAAGGATTATCCCAAAATGTTTTATGCACCCGATACAGTTGGTTTGGTAAAGTAGAGCATTCATCATCATAGTCGTCTTAATGAGCTTGCGCAGATGATGAGGGGGATTGGTGAAGATGCATTCACTGCCATAGAGAATAATTCTTGTGTAGGAGTTTTCCTGAAACTTGCAACTGCGGAATACAAGTTTATCGGGAGGCATTTGCAGCATTTTTTGGCTAATAAACTCAAAACACTAAGGGAGTATGAGATTTGGTTCTTAATTGGCAATCATAAATATGGGAAACACCTTAAGGTCTACCAATCGAATGTCTACCAAACTCAAAGTTTACCACACTTTAATAGGAGTCTATTGTCATGTCTACCAAACTACCAAAAAAATTTGAACTCAAAGTCTACCACACTGATATAGAAATCTATTGTAATGTCTACCAAACTAATCTTAGTGTCTACCAAACAGTTAGTATTGTATCTTTATTCCAAAACGTTTGTTTAATGCTTTGGCCACATGACATGGAAGAACAAAATGCTCCACACCACCCACAAAATCCAAATATAAAAGTCCTAAAATATCGGGAGTAGCTTGGCGAGCACGGCCTGATCTCTCGGTTACTGAGCAAGTGTGTACATGACAATATTTTTTGATGTTAAAACATGGACTCTCATCAACACACAAACCTCGTACTCTCCATTTACAGTTTGGAACCCAACATCGGACCACCAACAAAATTGGCGAAGAAGATACAACATCAAAGTCAAACCCCTCGATAAGTGAGAGGATCTTTAGCCTTATTTCCAATTCATGCTTAGTCGAGTAAACTTGTCCAATAACTAATTGCAATGACCTCATTTTGATACCCAAATAATCATCCATTCCCAACTAATTCTTCTTGTTGATATATACCAGAGTCTACTACACGAGGATTTCAAGTCTACTACACATAGATTTTACGCCTGAAAATCAAGGCTTTTAAGTCTACTACAAAGGATTGTTAACACAAAACAAAGTCTACTACACTAGAATTTAAAGTCTACTACACATTGATTTTCCGCCTGAAAATCTAGAATTTTAAGTCTACTACAAAGGATTGTTAACACAAAACAATGTTTACTACACTAGGATTTAAAGTCTACTACATGTAGATTTTCTGCCTGAAAATCTAGACTTTTAAGTCTACTACAAAGGATTGTTAACACAAAACAAAGTCTACTACAATAGGATTTAAAGTCTACTACACGTAAATTTTCCGCCTAAAAATATAGACTTTAAAGTCTACCACAAAGGATTGTTAACACAAAAAAAGTCTACTACACGGGGATTTAAAGTCTACTACACGTAGATTTTCAGCCTAAAAATCTACACTTTTAAGTCTACTACAAAGGATTGTTAACATAAAACAAAGTCTACTACACTAGGATTTAAAGTCTACTACATGTTGATTTTCCACCTAAAAATCTAGACTTTAAAGTTTACTATAAATGATTGTTAACATAAAACAAAGTCTACTACACTAGGATTTAAAGTCTACTACACGTAGATTTTCCGCCTGAAAATCTACACTTTTAAGTCTACTACAAATGATTGTTTACATAAAATAAAGTCTACTACACGTAGAATTTCTACTTGGAAATCTACACATTTAAGTCTACTACAAAATTTTTTACATAAACCAAAGTCTACCATGAAGGCTATCAAAGTCTACTACACTAGGCTTTAAGGTTTACTACACATATATTTTCTTCCTTAAAATCATGCCATTTATGTCTACTACAAAGGATATTTTACATTTCACAAAGTCTACCTTCTCATGTAAAATCTACTACACATGATCTCGTTTAGTTTGGTAGACTTTAAACTTTGCAAATTGATGATGTGGCAGTTTTTATTAATGGCATTTTTGTAATTACTTTTTTTTCAAACAACAAATGGTAAAATGGTATTTAAATTAAAATATGATACTTGTCTAGTAAATTATGAACCATTCTAGTAACTATCAATAATTACACACTAGTTGAGTAAGACCCCATGTATTATGAACCATTTGGGTAAATCATCCTAAATATTTTCGTTTAATATGGAAGATAAATGAGAAATCAAAACAAACAAATACCCAAATATTTAAAAATTAGTCTTGAAACCTAAGAGCATCTTCAACCATTAGAATCCCATTAGAGGTTCTTAACAATTTTTTAAATATAAATAATGATTTTTGAAAAGTTAAGAACTCTAATATAGGTTTTAATTTTTAGGGGTTCCAATGGTAGAATTTGACTTGGGGTTCTTGACAAAAAATATATTTTTTAATTGTAAAATTTGTTAAGTTACAATTGAGAGAAAGAAGAAAGAATGGTTTAATGAATTTTATTTGTCCATGGCTCTTCTCCTTGCTTTGTCATCATTATTCGCTGTTTCGATCTTTTGATCCTGCAAGAAATGAGTTTGAAAACCCAAACGATTCAAGATGTTAGCATAAGAGTATCAATGATTCTAGACTGATCCAAGCAACTCCAAATAGAGCATCTCACAATAGTGCATCTCTTTTTAAGTAAAGATGATGACAACGTAAAGAGCACAATAATGTAGCTCACTAAAAGCTTTATGGTCGCACAAGAAGCAACGAAGCAGAATGTTATATAGAAGTTTCAACTATGTCTAATATCAAAAATTTGCATCATTTTGTATCTCTAAGTATGGAGTAGGTCTTTCTTAAGATTTCTAAAGGGCCAAGTGTTATTTGTTGGTAAGAAACTGAAGAAGAATAGTGTACCTAATTCAGCAGTGTCATCAACATCTTGTGCTTCCGATCAGGTTCAATCGCAGCTTTGTTCTCTTAGATCATCACAACAGTAATTGTTAATCAGGTATTAACCTTTCAATAACAGATTTTCCTTGTACTTTTGATTCTTCTCATAAGTAAACTCCTGAAATACGTATAAAGAGGTTCATTAGATTAGACTAAATTAATATCAAGCAAGAGATCCAAATACAGAATAATAAAAAGTAGCAAAAGAAGAAAAAACATTTGATGTTTTTGTACATACCTCCATCCAACATAAGAGCCGCATTTTCTAGAACTAAAAGCACCAATTGCAATTAGCATCTAACCAAAACAAAATCCAAGATACAACACCAATTAAACCCTAATGTAGGGCAGTCTCAAGAACACAAACCATAAAAAGAGAAGACAAAGTCTTAACAATGTTTGAAGATTGATCTAGTTTGAGTGCTTAGAAAATAACAATTAGAGGAGGATATAAGCAACCATATCAACAAGCTCCCCAATCGGCTCGACAAGAATCCCCAATAATAATGGACCTTCTACAAGAGATTCTAAAGGGAGAGAAGTCTATAGCTGCGGAACTAACTCAAAAATTTCCTAAGGTAAATACTAGAATTGATACCACTCAATCTGATCTAAATAGCAATCATGAGAGAATAAACGCTAGACTTCAACTTGTTGAGAGGCAGCAAGCTAGTTCATCCACAAAGGAATCACATTGTGGATGATGAGCTATTTAAGGAGATTAGGAACCAAGGTCAATATGAGTTACAAATTTAAAAAGTGCACCTTGATTTGGAACACAACATGGAGGAAATTGCAAATCTAAAGAAGATAGTTGCTACACGTTTCTTTCAAACCAAAAATATTGTTGGTCCTATGCGGTCAACGTAAATTAAACTCAATATGTATTAGTTTCAGTGTGTTGCATTTATTATGTACGAACTTGTCACTAGTTGTCTTTGCAATCTGTATTGAATCAAAATGTTTTTATTTACATATTATTATATAATATATAAAAAACCACTCTAGGATGACAAGGAGCTCGTAATAGTTTTTCGATGTATTCTCTAATAGTGCGTGGATGGCATCAGACGTCCAATCAACGAGAGCTACACCAGAATTTTGTTGAACCCTTTGAAAACAAGTTGAGGATGAGGAGATGGGATGTTAATCCCGGTGGAGGGCCGAAGTACGGCAACTAGATTGGTTTACATGAGAAATAGCTACCTATGTCATTTCTTCTTTGGATTATGTCATTATCTGGCTTCCAATAGTCATGATCATGAATAACATGTCCCACATCGACTGGAAAAACTATCATGGTAAGAACCTAACTAAAATGGTCATGAATAACATGTCCCACATGACCGTGATTTACTAAAATGGTAAGAACCTATATTCCTATACATTAAATGAATGGACTTATAAATGAACATAAAATTATATATAATATCACAAGCGTTTAACATTTTTTTTTCTCTTTGGAGTGTAATTACGGCCAAGTGTCGATATGATAGATTGTCTAAGGTAACAAGTTCACGTAATAATATTATCTTTGACTTTGAAACTACAATAATTGATCTATAGAGAAAGTAGAAAACAAAAACTTGTTACCATCCGAGTTATATTACGCTTTTCCATAAATCGAACTACAATACATAGATTGAGACAATAGCCCCAACAAACCAAAAACAAATAAATAAAAAATTAAGACATAGTGAGAGTAAACTTTAAAAAAAGCATTATCATGGTTCATACAAACTTACCACAAGTGCGGCTATACAAACATTCACATTCACACAACTCATATGTAGTTAACACGTAGTGGAAACCAAAACAACGGTAGCTGATATGTAGAATTGTATTATGGACCATTTAACAGTACGAAGCGTCAAGTCCACTACCAATGACAAAATAGGCGTATAACTGACAATCTGGATTTCCAATTTTGCTGATATGGTCACATTCTGATTCACAATGTTGAAAGCGTCTTTAATATTTGAGGCTTTTTGCAAGAGAGAATTGAAAACTTTCATATCGTCACTATAATTACAAGAGAGATAGAGGAATGCTGAAAATAAAAAGCAAGCATAAGGAAGATCACCACTTGCAAGTCCAAGGTTATCCACCATAAATTGTGATAGACCCGACTCCGCTAATAGACATAGACCCGCAACATACAAGGCCGTAGGGTTTTTCGTGTCTATGCAGCGACTAAGAAAACCTTGGTAAGGTGAATCTTTCATACTCATTTTTGTAACAAAAAAGAATTCGTCTATATTAGCGACAGACAAGAATTCGTTATACAACGAAATCTAACTTAACACCTAACTAGAGGCTATAATTGGTCCTAGTTCTGAAAATCCCCCCGTGCCCTCTTGACAAACAATTTTTTATGACAATATGTTCAGGGATAAAAGGCAGCATGTCTCGTTACGGAGATGAAAGAGATAGAAAGTATGGAAAGGGATACAATGGGATAGTTGATGTGTGTGATTTTTGATGGTTTTAGAGTCGTATTTTATGTTACTTTGCATCCGTCTAGCTAGATTTTCCATGCACATAGGTCCGTTTAGGTTTCTTTAGTTTTTTTTGCATTTGCATTTGGAGTTTGGAGTTTATCTAGGTAAAAGGAGTAGAAAAGGAGCAAAAACTGGAGGTAAGGAGAAATAGAGCAGCTGATGGAACGTCTAAGTCAAGAATGATCGTGCACCCTCGGATCACTACCTCGCGGATCGCAAGGCGAGGAATACCCAGAACACTCAACAAAGGCCACCTTGGTGACTTACCTCAATCTATCTGCCACGAGGAAAGACCACTGCGGAACCAAGACCCATTCCTCTTCACATCAAAGATCATACTTGGAGCTGTAACTCAGACAAGAACCAAGAGGATAGAGAAGTGAATTGTTCCTTGGTGCCAAATCTCATGCAAGGATACCGAGGGAAGCTTCACTGACCGCCTGGTTGACAAATTTAAATCGGTTTGACCATTAGGGTTATGAGAATGATCTTATAAATACCCATTTAATGACTCTCTATTGTTTTTATCTCATGTTTAGCCGAAAAGACTCTCTCTCTTTTATTGTTATTTCCTTTAAGCTTGTTTAAGGTTTGTACTGTTTTAATGGTTATTGATTGAATGAATTAGTATTGCTTGCTATTTTCATCTTTTTTTCTTGCGATTTCTTAGTTTCTTTACTTTACTTATGCAATCGTAATCTACCCCAATCTTCAGCATGCTTGAAATGAGGAGCGAGTAGATCCCTTTGGATCTCGAGGATGGGCTCGAAGGTGAATTTGTTGATTCCCTCGCTGAGCTAACCGTTCTTAACACCGATCTCTTCTAGCAAGGCTAAGCTTAATGCTGATCTCTTCCTGATCAGTTGAGATCTGATTTGGGCGTGACCGAAGGCTAGCGGTAACAGGAACAGAGACCATGTGCCTTGCAAGTGATGGCTTGATCTGCCAAAGAGAGATCTAGCATGTGGATAAGCCATTAGACGATTAAAACAAGGCTTAATGCGTCCGGTTTGACATGATCACAGCGAGAGTCGGAATGGATCAGCCAATCCAGATCGAGATCCTCACTGCAAGAGCAGGCCGATCTAACCTATATCTTGGTCTAGAGATCGCTCAAAGAATCAGTGAGTGGGATCGGCGAGTTTGCCGCCGATCAATCTCCCAAACCTCTAGATCCTCCCTTCTAGATTTGCTTAAACCCTTATTCACATTTCATACTCTGTTTTAGCATCATTTCTCTGTTTAGTAATTTCAAATTCTGTTTTGTTTTTGTCTTTAGTCTATTTTGTCCTATTTGCTAGTTTGCGAGCTTAGCATATTTTTAGAATTCATCATTGTGACAGGATGCTAAATTAACTTGAACTAGATCTGGTATTAGATAGATTGTTTACAAGCATTTCTGAGTATTTGGTTTGACAATCCCATTTACTTACTATCGTACTCAATGATTTGATAGAAGACCCGCTAAAAAACCCTTTTATCAAATTGGCACTATTGCCAAATCGGATTTTGCTTGTTTTAATTTATAGTTTACTAGTCTTAGGATCAAGTTGTGTGTTACTGCTTAGATAACTTGTCTTTGCTTCATACAGTTTGGATCTATAAGGATCAAGCTCCAAACCTATTGACAAGTCATTGTTTTTGCTGCATTTGCAGCCCTTGTAGGTACTCCTCGACAGCCAAACGCGAAGGCTGAACATAAAAAACTTAAACTCAATGTCTATATCGCTTTCTAGCCTCGAGGTTAGGCAACTTTGGCTCCCTTAACTCAACTACTCAACATGGACACTACAATTCCATCCGATGGAACAATGGGTATGCTATATGCCATAAAGAGGGGACAACAAGCAGCACCTGCTGCACTCACACAGAAATTTGCTGAAATTAATGATCGAATTAATAGCACATATCATGATCTAAAATACCTCAATGCAAGACTTCAGCAAGTTAAACAAATGCAAGCAAATCCACTACCTGCTCCGCATTCTGCCCAGCTCCTCGCCTGTCCCCTCGCAGCTCAATAGAGCGAGGACAAATGATGATCTGAGCTAAAAATGATGATGTTAAGGACTGCATGGTTAAAGAGAGGAAGGATAGTTTACACAAAGAATACACTGCCAAACATAACACCTTAGGGACTGACAAAGAGCTTCCTCCATGAGCTGGGATGGTTGCTAACACTGAGGACAGTGTGATTCATGAAGGGGGGAGAAAAAAATGCTCAACTCGTCTCCAATAGCTAGCCTCGACACTCCACCTCACCATACACAAGGCTGAGGCCAGCCTACGAGTGCCCAAAGATCTGCAGCTCCAAAGGATTCAAGCAAATTGCATACTAAACCCTTTAAACCCCTTTAGGTTCTAGTGGTTAAGAGTGGCAAGGCCAATGATTACTGCAGAAAAATACCAATATTTGAGGAGGTTGTTGATGGGGAAAGCCTTAAAGTCATGTTTTCTTGCAATGAGATAGCAAATCTGCCTCCTATGGAGTTGACCAAGCCTCCACCATTAGATCGCGGACCTGATATAATCTTGCAACCTATAAGAGTTGTGGATGGTGCAATGGAGTATAAAGTGAAGAGCTGCAAGCGTACCAAGCCATTTGCTAAAGTCAAGCAGCTCCTCTTCTCAAAGCACAAATCAAAGTGGTCAGGGCACTTCAACATCATACAGCCCATGCCTTGTGGAGCTATTACTTTGGTTACCAAGAAAGGAGAGAACCTTCCAAAAAACGGACAGAAAGTCAAACTCTTTATGGTTTTTGGAAAAATTATTGAGGGGACTCCAATCCCCTTCACTAAACCACCTTAAACCAATTAGGTGTAAAGAGTCGAGCTTCAGACTATAAACAAGCTTACTTGGGAGGAAGTCCCATGTCTATCCCTTTACTTTTAAGAACTTTTTATTTGCTTTAAGTACTTTGGTTTTTATGTTTAGTGTTTAGAACATTTTTATTATTCTCTTTATGCTTGGATTGTGGCATGGTTGTTTTAGTTTCAGGTGAAAATAGGACCATTAACGAGCCAAGTTTTGGCCTCCCATATGGCCCTCGCATGTGTAACCACGAGGAGAGGAGATTTTGGCTAAAAACAACAGCCCTCGTAGCTGACAAGTGAGGGTGTGGTGCGAGGGGTGTTCAACTTCTGCCTTGAGTATCACTCATGGACCTTCTCGTACCACCAAGAGATAATGAACCAAAAGGAGCACAAGCGAGGACAATATCTAGTCTTTAGATAAGGTGCCTCGGCCCAGGAGCTGCGAGGCCTGACTGCAAGGCACAACATAATGCATCCAAAAGCCTTGCATAAGGCTCCAAAAAGGTACCACTCTGCTCCTTTCATTGTATATACCACATTCCATAATTAGCCTTGTTGACCTACGGTTCTCCTCTAAGCTTTCATACACACAAGGGACTGTGTGATTTAAGTTTGGGGGAGGGTCCTAGGGGTTACTAACCTTGTGTTTTGTGATTCTTAGTTTGTCTTTCATGCATTTCATCTAGTAAGTAAAAATCCGTTTAGATTTTCTTTATTGCATTTGGTTGTTGCATATTATAGCATCTAAGGCATATGAAAAACCAAAAAAAATTGAAATTTTTTTAAAAATGATATCCCAAAAAAATAGAGTGATCATATAGTTGCATCCATTTAGCTTTGTCTTTAGGTTGCATTCACATAGGATTCATGCATCCATACTTGTTATGTGGGAATTATCTTGATGATGGGCAAACCTTGTTAAGTTTGCTAGTAACCATTGTGAATGCTCTTGATTGGTAAATGGCTGTTTTGGAAAGTTTTTGGGCGGATCATTCACCTTGGTGAATTTTGCATGGGTTGTACCTTGAAAAGGCCTTGTTTGATTCCTTCTAAAACTGACTTGAATCCCCGATCTAGGGCCTAGAGATCAACACAAACTTTCCTTCTTTATGTTTAGCATCATCTATTATGTGTGTGTGGTACAACCCTCTCAAGTTAAGTGGACAAATAAAAAAAATGAAAGCTACCCGCCAAAAATAAAACCGAGTAAGTTGTAAAGGTGAAGTGGCTGGAAGGATGCGTAAACCCGTAGCCTTTCACATCCGTGTATAACCGCCGCTTACTCCATATGCAAGTTGGTGAAGCAACTTGGAAGGAAGCGTAAACCCATAGCTGTTCATGTTTGTGTAAACCAACATCGGAAAAGCCAAAAGGGCATATAAAAAAGGAAAAAGAAAAAAAGAAAAGAAAGAACAAGCGGGCAGCAAAAGTATGAATGAGACGGAGCCATTTGAGTTGAAGAATGATCATACTAAGCTTAGGGAAGTTGAACTATGTACTTGTTGATCTCTAGTTCTTTTTAAGGACCGCACCAATAAGAAATAAGGAATTAGACTTGAACCTTTAGAGATCAGCTTAGGTATTAGGAATCCATAAGTTGATTGCTATGTTTAAGGATGATTAGATTGCGGTTTCCAAAATGATAGAGCTAACATGTGGATTACGGCCTAGCTTAAACAAGTTGTTCGTTAGATAAGATGTTCCCACCTTGTGTGCAGCTTTTCCATCTTAGGTCATTGCACTTGCTTGAGGCCAAGAAAGATCTAAGTTTGGGGGAGCTGATGTGTGTGATTTTTGATGGTTTTAGAGTCATATTTTAGGTCACTTTGCATCCGTCTAGCTAGATTTTCCATGCACTTAGGTCTGCTTAGGTTTGTTTTGCTTTCTTTGCATTTGCATTTGGAGTTTGGAGTTTATCTAGGTAAAAGGAGCAGAAAAGGAGCAAAAACTGGAGCTAAGGAGAAATGGAGCAGCTTCTGGAACGTCTAAGTCAAGAATGATTGTGCACCCTCGGATCGCTACCTCATGGATTTCAAGGCGAGGAATACCCAGAACGCTCAACAAAGGCCACCTTGGTGACTTACGTCAATCTATCTGCCGTGAGGAAAGACGGGTGCAGAACCAAGACCCATTCCTCTTCACATCAAAGGTTACACTCGGAGCCGCAACTCAGACAAGAACCACGAGGACAGAGAAGTGAAGCATTCCTTGGTGCCAAACCTTGCGCAAGAACACTGAGGGATGCTTCACTGACCGCCTGGTTGACCAACTTAAGTCTGTTTGACCATTAGGGTTATGAGAATGACCTTATAAACACCCATTTAATGACTCTCTATTATTTTTATCTAATGTTTAGCCAAAAAATTCTCTCTCTTTTATTGTTATTTCCTTTAAGCTTGTTTAAGGTTTATACTCTTTTAATGGTTATTGATTGAATGCATCAGTATTGCTTGTTATCTTCATCTTTTCTTCTTGCAATTTCTTAGTTTCTTTACTTTATTTATGCAATCAGAATCTACCCCAATCCTCAGTCCTCTTGAAATGAGGAGCGAGTAGATCCCTTTGGATCTCAAGGATGGGGAGATCGGAGGTGAATCCGTTGATTTCCTCGCCGAGCTACAGATCTTAACACCGATCTCTTCTAGCTAGGCTAAGCTTAATGCTGATCTCTTCCTGATCAGTTGAGATCTGATATGGGCCGTGACCGAAGGCTAGCGCTAACGGGAACAGAGACCATGTGCCTTGCTAGTGATGACTTGATCCACCGAAGAGAGATCTAACATGTGGATCGGCTATTAGACGACTTGAGAAAGGTTTAATGCGTCTGGTTTGGCGTGATCACAGCCAGAGTCAGAATGGATCAGCCTATCCGGATCAAGATCTTCATTGCGAGAGCGGGCCAATCTAACCTATCTACCGATCTTGAGATCGCTCAAAGAACCCGGCGAGTGAGATCGGCGAGTTTGCTGCCAATCAACCTCCAAATACTCTAGATCCTCCCCTCTTTTCTTAAACCCTTATTCGCATTTCATACTCTGTTTTAGTATCATTTCTCTGTTTAGTAATTTCAAATTTTGTTTTGCTTTTGCCTTTAGTCAATTTTGTCCTATTTGCTAGTTTGCGAGCTTAGTATATTTTTAGAATCTATCATTGTGACAGGATGCTAGATTAACTTGAACTAGGATCTGGTATTAGATAAATTGTTTACAAGCCTTTCTAAGTATTTGGTTCGACAATCCCATTTACTTACTATCGTACTCAATGATGTGATAGAAGACTCGCTAAAAACCCTTTTATCAATAGTAGGCATATAAGGAATTGTAACCATTTATATATAAATTGTATTAGGGTTTATTTAGACTTTAATATAGAATAAGTGTTGGAAACTATCATACAAATGCACATGTTACGCAGACCAAAAACCAATTATTTGAAAGTATTTTATTTTTTGTCAAAATTCTTAACTAAAAACCGTAAAGAAGACTTATTTAAAACTATAAATATTATTAAATCAACAAAATTCATCAACACCTTCTTCTTGAAAATACATATTCTTAACTCATTGAAGCTTTTATGTTTCCCGATTATATCCAACCTCATTACATTGTCCACATTTGTGCACTCTCCTTGGCCTTTTTTCGACATGGCAACTTCTAATGCTGATTGTAATCTTAAATTCTTAGGTTTGTCGACCTGTTGTCGTATTAAAGTGGGAAAACATAAGTTTCTATTTATAAATTTCTGGTATACGCTATGTAAAATCTTTTGGCATGATCACATTTGAATATGCCTTGAATTAGTATACCTATTGAAAGTATGGACTACACAATAATATAATAGAGATTTTGCAAGCAGCAACCGCTGCAAGTATGTGGACACATGGTAACTTTTCCAGTTCAAATCTTCGACAAGAGCATTTTTATTCTCTCAAATTTACAGCATGTGTAGATGATTCGTGACTGACTTGAAGTTGGTGGGCATCTATTTTTCAACACCCATAAGTTTAACTTGGCCTGCTCGGGTCTGCCACCAACATCAAATGTGCACGTTAAAAACATACTTATTATAAGTCTGTATTTACACAAACCAGTTGTTACATACCACAAGCAATTTCTTCATGTTACGAGTTATAGATGTTTTCATTTCATTACTGCATTCTTCAGTTCAAAAAACCATTGTGTCATCATGTATTGTATTACTTATAACAGTGATACAATAGGAAACGTTCTTGCATGTGCTAGTACACTATTGAACGACTCATCAATGTTGCTTGTAGTGATGTTATATCTATCACTAGGAAAATACGCACGTGCCCAAACTTTAATATCCGCATCGAGATAATTGTGTAGTGTTGGATTCAAAAAAAGAATTTGATCAAAGCGTTCTAGAAATCAACAAGCCTGAATGCATTTGCCACCTTTTTGACTAGTCCAAAAGCTTCTTTTCCTTTAAAGGACTAGTATGTTCTTGTACATATGGAATATGCATATTCCATAGTGATAAAAAGCTTTTTCACGGTTTCTTTCTATCAAATCATTGAGTAAAGTGATAAGTTGAGGGATTTGTCGAACCAACACTCGGAATAGCTTGCTATCATTCTACCTAATATTAAATCCTAGTTCAAGTTAATCTAAACATCCTGTCACAATGATAGATCTTAAAAACCCTAAACTAGCAAACTAGCGAGTCGTTGCTCCGAGTATGACCTTTGATGTGAAGAGAGATGAGTCTTTGTTCTGAACCGGTCTTTCCTCGGAAAAGATGGGTTGAGGTAAGTCCTTGAGGTGGGCTCTGTTGAGCGTTCCTGGTAGTCCTAGCATACAAACCGCGAGGTGGTGATCGAAGAGTCCACGATTCTTCTTGATTTCTGTTTACTTAGACGTTCCTGCAGCTGCTCCAATTCTCATTAGCTCCACTATTGCTCATTTTCTGCTCTTTTTACCTAAATGAACTCCAAAGCACCAAATGCAAATGCAAAAATGAAAAACATGTCTAAACGGACCTAAGTGCAAGGAAAATCTAACTAGATGAATGCAAAGTGACCTAAAATAAGACTCTAAAAACATAAAAAATCACACACATCAGCTCCCCCAAACTTAGATCTTGCTTGGCCTCAAGCAAGTGCAATGAACTAAGATGGAAAAACTGCACACAAAGTGGGAACATCTCATCCAACGAGTAACTTGTGTAAGTTAGGGCCGTAATCCACATGTGAGCTCTATCATCTTGGAAACCATAATGTATTCATCCTCACGAATAGCATCCAGCATATAGATTCCTAATACCTAAGCCGGTCTCTAAAGGTCCAAGTCTAATTCCT
>OVBA01004175.1:0-24545 GCA_900406435.1 Lepidium aucheri | reverse complement strand
CTTTGGCTTTTCTGCTTCTTTGTTCATCCAAGTCTTCCTAAGTTTGTCTGACCCGTTCCTTTCATCTATTTGGCTCCAAATGCTCCTTAAAACACCTAAATCAGCTCCATATGCAGAATGAATGGTATGCAAGTGCACAACATGAAAATGACCCTAAAAGGACTCTAGAATGATGCAAATTCTATGATATGGATGGAAAATGACTCTAAGAATGGTCCTAAAAAGCGTTAAAATCCATACATATCATTTACATATGCTTGATTCCTAGATCAACCTCTACCGCTTCGAGCAAGGGCATCCGCTTTGTAGTTGAGAGCGCGCGGAAACCATCCCAGTGAGAGAAGGAGATGAGTCTCTTAAACAAGAAACTTAAAAGACTATAACAAGAGATTCTTCTTCTACTTGGCTTTCTATCATTGGCTTATTTCTTTTTTTATAGTTAAAATTTAATTACAAAAATATATTATATTAAAATAATACTTTTTTATTGTTAAGAAACCCAAAATAAGAGTTTCATGGATGGAGATGCTCTTCCACCAAATAAGGTTTTAAATAAGACAAAGATGTAATTAGACACAGAGAATACTCGAGGATGGAGTGTAGGGTATATTTACTTACTCCAAAAAAGAGACAATGGAGCACAATTCTCTTTAACTTCTTTCTTGACTTACAAGCGACAGGTACATGAGGTATGTTAATGGGCCTATTAGCCCATTAGTATCAGTGATTGTTAGTATTGAAATTAGAGTTTGTTGTTAGAGGATGAAATTATAAAGGGAATATTTCATGAAATGTCTCCTTGAATTATGTAATTGGGTGAAATGCTCTTTTTTATATTCTGTGAAATGCCACAAAATACATATGAATTGACAATAATATCCTTAATAAAAGAAGAAACATATCTGAAAGAGGGTATTGTTGGGAAGAGAAAGCGGACACACCAAGGTCCATGTCCCTATACAAAGATATGACTTCATCCATGTCCATGTCCACAGAAGGCGAATTTGTTGAGAAATTACAACCATCTCGCAAAGATGAGAAGTGCCATGTCCACAATTCCTGGTCCAAGAGAAATGACCATGTCCACAACAACTGGACAAGAAGCACTGTAAATCGTGATGGACAATGCTACTTGTAAGGGAGGGGACATTGACCAAATAAAACACAAAAGATGTTGGATAAAATAAACAATAGTTTGTGAGAGAAGGGCAATTGGAGCAATGCCACAAACAAAACTACAAAAGAAGTGGTCAACACAATGTACTGAGAGATTTATATGGGTATTGCTCCTTCGATTTATATGGCCATTTTTATAGTATTTGTTCATATGCATTTATTCATGTCATATTGTATATTGTGTATTTCACAATTATATTACCCATGTCCATTCATTTCTTATAGCATTTGTTCATGGCTAGAATGAGAGCATTCAGACAAATGTGAATCAGATGGCATCACCTTTTGTGGAACGTGGTCCATGTCCAGCATCGAATGGTCATCATATATGATTACTGACATGTCCACATCCATGTCTATGTACATGGTCTTGTCCACGTCCACGTCCATGTCCACAGCAGGAGAATTTTTTTTAGGTCCAGTAGCATCACGTCAACATAGATGATAAGTTTCATGTTCACGACCACAAGTTCTTGACCATGACAATTGGCACTACAAGAAGCAAAGGCCCATGGAAAATGTGCGAAGATTATGAGGAGTAAACAGAGATGAACATGTGAAGTATAGTTTCCACAGCCAGAGAAAATATAAAAGACCAACTGGCCATTGTCTAGCAGACACTTTGAACTATACGTCCAAGTCCATATCAAACAGTTATATTTACATGTCTATATCAACAAGTCATCTCAAAAAAAGAACGAATATTAGAACACAACATGAAAATTTGGTCCACGCCTATAAGAAAGCATTGGATTGTATGTCCCATGTAAAAGCAAAACAGTTGACTGATCTACGTCCACGTTAATACCGGGTCTCATCTTTTCAATTATAAAGATACGAGGACAAAAACATCTTTTAAGTGTAAAAAGTGGCATTTGGCAGAAAAATGGAAAAGAGAATATTTGAGCTAATTTTAAAAGATAAGAGGACACTGAAACCAATTTTCTCAATTATAAATCTTTTCTCGACACTATGGAAGAACTAAAGATAATAAAAGAACAAAAAGGTGACCCATTATGCAAAAACACAAGGGACACTCAACTATTTAAACACACAAATTAACTTTACTTGAAAAGAAATAATGGCTTGAACAAACATAAAAATGTGCTTTACACTAATCCCTATGTTATTTAAACTATAACTTATATCTTCTCGTAAAGCCCCACATCATTACACTGTTTGCTAATTGAAACCTTCATAGCTAGTGACCAACATGAATGAAATCGTATTGAGATTAATAATTAATTGTCATGCGATTCAATTTTATGTAAAGTACTACTAATACTATGGTAACCAATAAGCAATTATATTTATAGAAGATGGATCTTATTTTGTATTAGAGACTGTACATTGATATAAATATATAAGTGTACCATAGGTTAACTACTATACAGAATCTTCTAATGTATGTGTTAGAATGTAATTGTCCCACATCGAAAGTTGGGACCATTCTAATCTAATATATATATAAGTTAGGGGTCAATCCACTCATTGTCAATTGGTTTTGAGTTGGAAGCCTATAACTTATCATGGTATCAGAGTCTAAGATTATGGCTCATCATGCATGCATGAGGATATGCGTCTGTTGTAGGTCTGGTCCAATATGCATGTATCATGATGATGTGTATGTTGTGGTCTTTTAAGATGTTCGGTTATACAATCTATCATCTCACAGGGGCATGTTAGAATGTAATTATCCTACATCGAAATTTGGAACCATTCTAATCTAATATATATAAGCTAGGGGCCAATCCACTCATTGTCAATTGGTTTTGAGTTGGAAGCTCATAATTTATCATCTATCATCTTGTAATCGTCCCACATCGGAAGTTGGGACCATCATAATCTAATATATATATATATAAGCTATGGGGCAATCCACTCATTTCCAATTGGTTTTGAGTTGGAAGCCCATAATTTATCAGTATGAAATAGTAGGAGATCACAGAGAGTAATAGTGATTGACTAATCGTCTCCTTAATATGCCCCTTCGAGATGGAGGGGGTTTACCACCCCAATCTTGTTTTTTAATTCAATGAAGCGTCGATCCGAAAGTGGTTTAGTTAATGTGTCTGCTAGTTGATCCTTCGTATTGAAGTGAGAGATCCAAAAAAAGCCTCATTGGATTTGACCACAGATGGAGTGACAATCTAACACGACATGCTTCATTCTTGAGCGAAAGATCAGGTTAGCACAGAGGAATGTGGCACCGATTTTGTAACAGTAAATCACAAGTGGAGTTGGCACTATGAGCTCGGTAAGAACATTGCATATCCAGCGTAATTTTGCAGACGTGCTGGCCACATCTTGGTATTCCGCTTCCATTGAGGATCTAGCCACAATGTCTTGCTTCTTGGCTGACCATGATATAGGATTCTGACCAAGATACACTATGTATGCGTTGGTGGAAACATAGTCTTGTGTGTTACCGGCTTAGTCGGCATCAGAATCGTGTACTGAGAGATTGTTGTTGGCGTTGAGATAGAGTTCATGATGTGGTGTTCCTACTAGGTATTAGAGGACTTGTTTTGCATCTTGCCAGTGGTCCATGGTGGATCTATGCATGAACTGAGAGAGACGATTGACCGCATAAGCAACATCTAGTCTTGTGAATGTAAGGTACTGGAGACTCCCAACCAGTTTCCTGTATTTTATCAGGCTAGAGAGGGATGTACCTTATGATAACGTGAGCATGGGACTTGACGCCATGGGAGTGCTTACTAGTTTGGATTCATTCATGTTTTGCTTGTGAAGGAGATCAACAATGTATTTGCGTTGTGAGAGATGCAGCCCTTGCTTTGTGCGATGTGCTTCTACGCCAAGTAAGTAGTAAAGGTCTTCTGGGTATTTAATGGAGAAGCGAAAGGCTAAGAGAGGTGATGAGGATGTCATCAACGTACAGCAATAGGTAGACAACATCTATGTCCTACTTCAGTACAAAGAGCGATGTGTCTGCAACTGAATTCTGAAACCCAAGTGATAATCTACTGTTGGAGTTCAGTGTACCACGGTTGTAGAGCTTGTTTGAGTCTATATATTACTTTCCTGAGTCTATATACATGTGAAACCCGGTGGTTGTTCCATGTATACTTCATCCGTGAGTGTGCCTTGGAGAAAGGTGTTATTGACGTCTAGTTGCTGGATTTGCCATGATCTGGAGACTGCAATGTCAAGCACTAACCGAATCATAGTGGTCTTGATCACAGGACTGAATGTGTCTTTGTAATCTCTCCCAAGTTGTTGGTTGTAGCCATTGGCTACGAGTCTTGCTTTGCACCTGCTATGAGAATCATCAGGGTGAAACTTGTTTTTGAATAACCACTTACAGCCAACAATGTTACGATTTGGAGGTCTGGGAACATGGTAGAAGGTCTGGTTTCTAGCCAAAATTTAATTTCATCAGATACTGCTCCTCGCCATCATGAGTCTTGAAGAGCTTGTTTGATTGTCCTTGGTTCATGTGGGAATTTTGTGAGCAGAGACTTGTTGGGATTCATCTTCGTTTTGGGTTTGATTGTGTTGTTTTTTGCGTCTGGTTTGCATTGAATGGGAGTTTGACGGAGGCGGTGGTGCAATCAGGAGAGCAGCATCTGTTCTTGTGTGGGCCAAGAATTGAATATTTTGTGCTTGAGTTTTTGTTGGGCCTTGTGGGCCAGAATTGAGCTCACTTGTTGTTGTAGGTGGACTTGCATGTAATTGTTGAGCTTGTGCCTCTGAACTTGGGCCTAGATCTGTTGGATCAAAATCAAGGTTGCGTGAGTTTTCTGGCAAAGACGAGTGATGGATTCCGTCGTGTTGGAGATTGCTGGTTCTAATGTCTGACGATTGATCTCTGGTGATACTTGCAGGCGAGAATCCGAGTCCGATGGTCTTATCAACAAAGACAAGACAGTAGTCGGAGAGATGAGAGGTGGTGGTATAGGTATTTGTTAGAGGAAAACCAATCTTGATTTTAAGAAACAATATGACAAGAACGTAAACTGAATTTGGTGCTTTATTGAATGATAACGACAAACCAATGCTCTCGAAAACAAATTTTGGATCTTCTAATACATGAAATTGTGATCAGGAATCTCAGAAATTAAGTTGCAATAAGTTTAAGAATAATCGGTGACCAAAACATAGGCTAAACAATGCCTTAAATAAGAATTAAAAGAAACCTAACAAATAAAGGAATAAGATTAAGGATAAGATCAGTTTAGGATAAATCTTCGAGAATCTCAACAACTTCTCTAAACGGTAGTTTGCACGTTAAGTCATTGCTAAGTCTCGATCGTTGATGTTTCCTATAACAAATCCCCCTTGCTCAAGAACCTTGTCCTCAAAGTTCAAATGACGAAAAGCGACGCTTCAAATCAAACAACAACTCCCAAGTAGCCTCAGTTGCGTCACTATGAAACCACTTAACGTACACCATTGTAGCTGGTTTACCTTGACGTTGAACCAATTTTCGCTCCAAAACTCATTCTGGAACTTTACTTAATACATCTGAAACCACTAAAGGTAAAGTCTTTGAAGTCGGAACATTACCAACCATCACTTTTAATTGAGAAACATGGAAAACCGGATGTACTTGTGATGAAGATGGCAACTCTAGTTTATAAGCCACCTTACCGCAATGATCAACGATCTTATAAGATCCGAAATACCTTGGACTGAGTTTTTTATTGGATCTCATAACAACAGATTGTTGTCTATATGGCTGCAACTTCACATAAACATAATCTCCAATTTCAAACTCCTTTGCAATCCTATGTACATCGGTGTTTTGCTTCATATGGTGTTGAGCTCGTAACAAATGAAACTTAAGAATTAAAAGCATATTCTCTCAATCTTGTAAGTTCTGAGCAACAACAGCCACTTTAGATTCACCAGGTAAATAAGGTAAATGGACAGGAGAAGGTTGGCCATACATCGGTTCATATGGTGTAATTTGTGTTGATGTGTGAAAGTTGGTGTTATACCAATATTCAGCCAAAGGCAGCCACTTACTCCATAAATGCGGTCTATCGCTTGTCATACAACGCAAATAAGTCTTTAATCCTCTGTTCACAACTTCAGTTTGACCATCACTTTGAGGATGATAAGCACTAGAAAGATTCAATGCCACACCTTGCAATTTAAACAGTTCTCGCCAAAAATCACTAATAAAAACTGAGTCTCGATCAGTAACAATGCTTCTAGGACAACCATGTAGCTTGAAAACATTATCCAAAAATGCTTGTGCTACCGTAAGAGCCGTATATGGATGACTCAAAGCGATGAAATGAGCAGCCTTACTTAATCTATCAACCACGACATAAATGACAGATTTCCCATACGACAAAGGTAAGCCATCGATAAAATCCATTGAGATATCGGTCCAGAGACCTTCAGGTATCTCTAAAGGTTGTAATAAACCTGGGGAAGCTGCTGTATCATACTTTCATCGTTGGCACACATCACAGTTTCGTATATAATTGTGAATGTTCTTAGACATACCTTTCCAATAGAACAAACTTTTAACTCGTTGATGAGTGGCATCCCGACCAGAATGACCTCCAATGCCTGAGCAATGTAACCATTGAAGTATAGAATCCCTTAGAGAGGTTACTCTAGAAACCACGAGCTTACTCTTTCTTCGTAACAAATCTCGATTCCAAGAATAAAAATGTTTAGCTTCCGGGTTCTGTTTTCATGCATCAATAATGGACTTTGTCTCAAGGTCTGAATCGTAAGATGATGTGATCCTTTGTAACAAATCTGAATCAGATACTAACAGAGTAGAATCAGAAGCTGTAAGAGCCATGTGTAAAATTTCAGAGCCGTCTTTGCGAGATAATGCATCAGCTGCAACGTTTGTCTTCCCTGTTTTGTACTGAATCTCATCACTGAATTCTAACATCTTAGGAAGCCATTGTTGTTGTACGGGAGTGTTGAGACGCTGCTACAGCAAATACTTTAAGCTGTGTTGATCCGTCTTGATGATAAAATGAGCTGGTAACAAATAGTGTCTCCATTTTTGTACCGCAAATACCACAGCTAGTAATTCCTTCTCATAAATTGAAAATTGTAGTTGTTTACCCTTTAATTGCCGACTAATATGGGCCATGAAATGACCACATTGCATCAAAACAGCGCCAATTCATGTCCCACTTGCATCGGTCTCAACAATAAATGGTTTATCAAACAGAGGAAGAGCTAATACCAGAGATTGACACAGCGCTTGTTTAAGACGAGTGAAAGCAGTCTGAGCCTCTTCAGTCCAAAGAAAAGAATCCTTCTTTGTTAGAGTTGTCAATGGACTTGCAATTGATCCAATATTCTTAACGAATTGGCGATAATACCCTGCCAAACCCAAGAATCCGTGAAGCTCCTTCACATTCTTTGGCTGAATCCATTCGCTAACTGCCTTAATTTTGTTTGGATCTGTTGGTACACCATTTTTGCAATAAAATGACCAAGATATTCCACCTTTTGTACAACCAATTCACATTTACTCTCCTTAGCAAATAACTCGTTTGTTCTCATTGTCTCAAAAACTTGGTATAAGTGCAACACATGATCGTCGAAAGTCGGACTATAAACCAAGATGTCATCAAAAAATATGAGAAGGCATAACAAGATATTCGTAATGACCACTATGAGTTTTGAAGACTGTCTTATGAATATCACGAGGATCCATCCTCACTTGATGATAACCAGCTCTCAAATCAATTTTAGAAAACCATTTAGCACCAACCAACTCATCAAGAAAATTTTCAATCATCGGTATTGGAAATCTGTTTTAATCGTCAAGTTATTTAACCCACAAAAATCAGTGCATAATTTCCAACTCCCATCTTTTTTCTTTACTAAAACAATTGGAGAAGCAAACGGACTAGAGCTTGGTTGAATCACACCACTTCTCTACATCTCAGAAACTATTTTATCAATTTCATCTTTTTGATACAAGGCGTATCTATAAGACTGTTGATTGATCGGGTTTGATCCTTCAACAAGAGGAATACGGTGATCGTAAACTCCTCGAGATGGTGGAAGTTGTTTTGGTTCAGCAAAAACTGCAGAAAATTTCTTCAAGATTGGAGATTGTTCAGTATCCTCCGATGTTATACCGTGAATAGAGAACGACATCATATTACAGCTTAGTGTGACTTCTTGTGCACAAACTAACGCCATAAATTCCTCCTCATCTTTAGTTTTGGACTGCTTGATTAACTTAACTTCCTTGATTGATCCTTGTTTTAAACCATGTAATATTACCCGTTTACCATCAAGCATAAAGCGCATTGTCAAGGTGGAAAAGTTCCATCCAATTTCACCTAGAGTACACAGCCATTGAACCCCCATTACCACATCACAACCAGCTAATGGAATGATCATGAAATCATTGGTGAAAATATGATGTTGAGAGTTCCATTGAAAGCCATGAATCAGTCCCTTTATCGGTAATCTTGTACCATCAGCCACCGCCGCTCGAACATTCTCTAGCGGAACAATTTCACAATTGAAAGTTGCAGCTACTTTTGGATGACGAAATTATGAGTAGAACCTAAATCAATGAGAACAAATAGACTTTTATTTCCATTAAGGCCTTTAACTTTCATTGTCCGATAATCTGTGATGCCCGTAACAGCACTAACCAAAATTCTTGGTTCTTCATTATGTTCCAAAATATGTTCTTCAAGAGTCATATCGTCTGGACCAGAATCATCATCTTTGACATTGACACTAAACAGTGTTCGTTTCTTATGAACTAAATAATGGTCAGGTGTGAACTTTTCATCACAAAACTAACATAAACCTTTAGCTCGCCTTTCGCTCATGTACTCAGCTGAAAGAGAAGTCTGATTTGTCTTTTCTTTTCCTTTGTTTAGAGTAGAAATTGTGTCTTTCTTAACTCCTTGATCTCTCTTGTATTGAACCATCTCTTTCCCATGACTAGAATGAGCAGTATTACGCGTACTAGACCATAAAGAAGAAGCTTGTGTAGGAGGGTTGGCGTTTTCAAATAAACGACCTAAGAGAAGACATTGATGAATTGTTTGTGGTTGAAACATACGAACATGCATCTGTGTAACATTGCAAAGACCAGCAAGATATATACTCACCAAATACTGTTCTGGGAAGTTAACTTTGAACTTAATCACATCGAATTTATGATGATAATCCACAATACCATTAGTCTCTCATAAGTTTTTGAGCTTTGTTATGGGATCATCAATGATGTCTTCAAATCTTTCAATCAAGAAAATTTTATAAGCTTGCCAGTTGCTCAAAATTCCATATCCAACATTAGATTGGATAAAAGAACGATGCCATGTAGCTGCATCCCCATAAAAGTGAATTGAATCCAGACAAACTTTTAAATTTTCAGGTGTCTGATCTACTTCAAAAAACTCCTCCACTTTGAACACCCAATCTCGTGCATCTTCACAATTAAAACGAGGAAACTCAACTCTTCCTAATATTGTAACACCCTCATATGGTCCAGTAAGTTGAGGCAAAGCTACTGCGTTTCCTGAAGGTATTTGCAATGGATTTTCGGGTAGCAACATTTGTGAAGATTACGTAGTAGCAACTGTCAGAGAAGGATCAGGTGGGGCTGGAAGTGCAGGCAATTGTGGTTTAATCATAGTCATGATTTCAGCAAAAGTGGTGGCCATATTTGCCATTAAACGTTCCTCCTGCTTGGCCATATGATCTCCTTAAGCTATTAAAGGCTCACCTTGTATCTTCAGCACATCACCTTCAGCGTCCAATTTTTCACCTTGCGTAAGTAATCATCAATTTTTCTAAAGCAGCAATTCGTTGATCCAGCGAAGACGCTGTTTCTTCAGAATCTTTTCCTGTATTACAAGTTCTAACCATGGCGTGTTGTATTCCAAGGAAAGTGCTGGCTCTGGTACCTTTGTTAGAGAAAAACCAATCTCGAGTTTAAGAAACAATCTGACAAGAACGTAAACAGAATTTGGTGCTTTATTGAATGATAACGACAAACCAATGCTCTCGAAAACAAATGTTTGAATCTTCTAATACACGAAATCGTGATCAGGAATATCAGAAATTAAGTTGCAATAAGTTTAAGAATAATCGCTGACCAAAACATAGGCTAAACAATACCTTAAATAAGAATTAAAAGAAACCTAACAAACAAAGGAATAAGATTAAGGATAAGATCAGTTTAGGATAAATCTTTGAGAATCTCAACATCTTCTCTAAACAGTAGCTTGCACGTCAAGTCATTGCTAAGTCTCAATCGTTGATGTTTCCTATAACAGTATGTGATTTACGGTGGGTGATTGGGTTTATGACAATAGTGGTGAAGATTCTGACAGCGGTAGAGTTGGAGTCTGAAAGGGGAAACTTGTTTCGTCAAACTTGACGTGTCGGGAGACATAGACACGTCATGTTGTGGGTTGTAAGTAGAGATAAGCGCTTTGCGTTAATGAGTATCCAACAAAAACACATGGTGTTGAAAGAGGTTCGAGTTTGTGACTAGTGTAGGGACAAAGACACTAGAAGTAGAGACAGCCAAACGTTCTCAATTTTGTGTAGTTGGGATCCGTGCCAAAGAGTTCCGTGAAGGGTGACTCCATTGACAGTGTTGGTGTGGGAAGGTGATTGATGATGTAGACTACGGCAGAGAATGCGTATGTCTAGTAGCTTCAAGGCATGCCTGATTGAGTGAGAAAAGAGATACCAAACTCTATAATGTGGCAGTGTTTCCTTTCGGAGATGCCGTTGTGCGCAGGTGTGTGAGGTGGGGTTGTTAAGTGAGTTTATGCCGTTGGTGGCGAGGTGATTCCGGAGAGCAAGGTATTCACCTCCATAATCTATGTAAAGAGTGCCAATTTTTGTTGAGAATTTTTTTTCAAAAACGGCTTGAAACGGTGGGAAGATTTCTCTAGTTTGGGACTTTGTTTTGTGCAGGTATATACAGGTGTTCAAAGAATAGATAGTATTTTAATTAGTCAAAGGAATAAATTGGTGAGGTCCATAAGTCTGAGAACATTATTACTAGTGGTCAAGTAGAGGTGATAGTTATTTGTGAAAAAGGGAGCTTGTGACTTTTATTGATAGCACAATCATTGAAAAATAAGTTTGAAGAAACAGAGTGAGAACATGGTAACGAGAATTTGGAAATGACTGAATTTAAAATAGTGGTGGATGGATGTTTGAGGCGGGAGTGCCAAACAGTTGGATCGGGTTGTTTTATTGAGGAAGCAAAGAACAATGATATTGTAGGTAAGGAGACAAGCCACTCATACCATCCGTCTTTAGTCTTTCTTTGGAGTAACGGGACCCCCGAACTGAGAAACTTCATTTGAAAATGAGCAGGGAAGAATTCAACCGAAACATTGTTTAGAGTTGCAATTCGATACACCGAGATCAAATTTTTGTGTATATAGGGAACACATAAAATTAAATTAAGTGTAAGAGAAGGATCAGAAGATATAGTGGAGGAACCAGCATGGGTTATGGCAAGTATGTTGCCATTTCTAACAGCCACAGAGTCATCCCTTGATAAAGTTGGAGCAGGGACAAGTTATTGAGATCACTTGTCATGTGGTGTCTGGCACCATTGTCAAGGAACCAATTTTGGGGCGAGTATTGATTTCCCATGGCTAAAGTTGCATATGATTTCCACGGTGGAGGAGCCTTCTTATAGACGTCATTGCTTGAGGAATTCTGATATGTAGAAAGTTGATTACATTGTTTTGCACTATGTTCATGGATTCTGCAGAGTTGGCATCAGCCTTGGTAACCACAAGAGGAGCTGGAATCAGGTCGATTTTGAGAAGCAGCATTCTGATCTATGGTGTTGTTGGACCAATTCTGAGTATTGTTATTGTAGTTGTTGTGTTGTTGTTGTCGACCTTGATTGTATTTGTTGCATGAGGTGGCAGTGTTGGTTGTGATAGGAGAGATTGAGTTTTATTCCTGGTGGTTGTGATTGGCAGCGATGAGGTTGGCCTCATGGTTCAGCAGTTTCTCGTGGACTTCCATGAGGGATGGGGCAGTTTCTCTTCCTTCTAATTGATTCAAACTGGTTTGTATTCATCAGGGAGTCCTTCTAGGACATGTTCCAGTTGATTCTCATGATCAAGTGGCTATCCGAGAAGTGTCAATTGGTCAAAACGCATTGCAAGACCAAGAATGTAGTCATTAATTGTGCGGTTTCCTTTGGACCATTGCTGGACTTGATGCTTGATCTGTTTTATGTGTCCTCGGCTGCGAGTGGCATAGGTGGTGGCAAGAGTTTGCCAGATTTCAGCAGTGGTGGTGGAGCGAGCAAGAAGGGGATGGAGTGAGAAGGTGATGGCACCAAGAAAACTGTTGTACAAGAATCTGTCTTGGTGGATCTATAGCGAGTGAGCAGAATTAGCACCAGAGTTGTTTTCCGCGACAATCGTAGGTGAGGGTGAAGCGGTTCCATTGATGTGTTTGAAAAGGCTGTATCCATCAAAGAGAGTGTGCACCTGGAAGCTCCACGTGAGGTAATTAGTGGAGTTAAGCTTTGTGACGTTGGCCATATTGACATTGAGAAGTGTTTGGTTGGTTGTGTCAACGACTTCATCGGGTGTGACAGCCATTGGTGAGAAGGTAGATTGAGGGAAAGAAAAATGGAGGAGAGGATAAGAGGAGAAGGGTGTGGGCGGTTAGGTTTTAGATCTCTAACTCTGATACCATATAGAAGATGGATCTTATTCTGTATTAGAGACTGTACATGGATATATATACAAGTGTAACATAGGTTAACCACTACACAGAATCTTCTAAATATAGAATAGTAGAAGATTACTGAGGGTAATGGTGAATGAGTAATCATCTCCTTAATAATATTGCATAATGTTCAGTATAAAGTGACGATATATTGTTTTAAAAAAAGGTGACGATGTATTGATATATTATTTTCCAATTCATATAAACAAGTTTTGAATGTAACTCAGTTTTATTGGAAGGTGTCTGATACCAAGTCTACGAGGACCCGTGTGCAGTCTCTGTCAATCTCTTTTGACGTCTTCCCTAGCTCAGAGTTCAAGGTCTTCCCTTGTGCTTTGGTTCTCTTGGTAGCTTTCTTCGCCTTGGATGAGCATCTTTGGAGTTGTATTCGATGATGATCGTTGTTCTTCTTTTTTTGCTTTTTTTGCCTGTCTGATCTGCTTAGTTTTCTACCCTCAGTCAATAGTCCAGCCGTGATCGTCTGGCTCCTTCTTGAGGCTTATTGTAGTGTTCGGTATTATCCTTATTCTCTGAGTTTGGTTACAGTTATATTTTTTCTTCGATTGCGGTTCTTGTTTTCAGAAGGTTGTGTTTTTATCATTGTGCCTTTTTAATTGAGCTCTCCATTGTTTAGCTTCTTTTAATTATTTGGGCTTATGTCTCTTGTATGTTTCGAGCTTTAGTGTAGTTCCGGTTTCCTTGTGCCGGCTCTTGGGTTTCAATTATGTAATATTCTTGTTTATTAATCTAATCAGATCCAAATAAACAAGTTTTGAATGTATTGTGTGTTAAAATAGTGAGCAATGGGAATATAGAGGAGTCAATGATTGGTTAATAAAGCCCACTCCATAAATCTTTTGAATTTTATTGGTAAAGATTATAAATTGTACAAAATCCCACTTTATCTCCTCACAAAGAAAGAAAGATTTGTTCCAAAGTATGTATCTCTCTCCTTCCTTGCACTCACACATCACAAAGAATATCTTTAGTGTTCTCTCTTTATAAAAAGAAAAGAAAGAAAAACAACAAAGAATGTTCTCTTAATTTATAATGTTGGTTTCATACGCATTACTCTTATTCCTTTCATTACCTGTCACTTTTGTATCATAAAACATATTTAATAGGGAAAATATTTCAATCCACGAATGCCAACTATTAATACAGTACTCTTAATCTCACATGGAATGAAGCATATTCACATTTCTTGTTCCACAAGTACCTTCTCAATAACCCTCCTTAATCTCTACTCAAGGAACTCCAAGAATATAGCTTTCCCAACATCTTCTTATAAGACTTCTTCATTTCATCTGTTTGAATCGAACAAGTATTAACACTTAGAAGCGAAAATGGGAGATCAAGGAGTACAACAGATACAACAGCCTATTGTTGTATATCCAAACGCATACCCTAAACAGTATCCAGACCCTTCTTCTTCTTCAAAATCTTCTTCTTCCTCTGGCTCAAGCGGAAACTTTGGGACCGTCTTCATAGTCCTTGCTGTGATCTTTGTCTTGTCGGTTCTGGCTTGTGCCTTTGGGAGGCTATGTAACCGTGAAAGCCGTGCGGCTAAGCAGCAACATAGCAAGCATCCAAAGCATGAGAAATCTTCGTCCAAGAAGAGCCGTGAGATTCGGCCTGTGGAGCGTGAGCCAAGGGAGAGAGGTGATATGGAGTATGGCATCGATATGAAACGGCCTGAGCCAATTGGGAAACCTTCTGGAAGAGACGGAGGAGAGGACATAGAATTCGGATTTGATAACAAGAGAGAAGAAAGAGGCGGAAGCGGAGGAGGACCACCTCCGCCAAATATCAAACATGCAGTGAGGTTCAAGCTACCGGAAAATGGAGACCATCATTCTAAAGGAGAGATCCGAAGAGGAGGTCCTGACTTCGAATTCCGACCAGGACAATAATGATCTTTATTTTTCTACGAACAAACTACGTTACGATCATGTCTTAATTGCTTCCTGACTTACATTTCATTGAGTTTGTTGTTTACTGGGTGGATTGTTCTCCTTCTTATGGGTATGAACTTAAAGCTGAAGCTATCAAACTTCTTATAGACTCTTGGTGTGATGTACAGTAGACACTTTCTACATGTCTAAGGTAATAAATAAAGTTGATATATGTAACATTTTCAAAATTTAATTGTAAGAATCTTGGCAAAAGAAAATATAAATTGAAGAACGTTTTTTATCAGAGCTTCATTACCTCCTTACGTGAGCAAAAATCAGGAACGTAGCGCAGCAATAGTAAAACAAGATACAAATAACTCTTTTTACAATTTATCTGGGTTCTATCATTGTTTTCTGAGGGAATTTAGCCATTAGAGAACCAAAACTAAAGGCACCTAACAAGAATTGCATCTCACCTATTGTATGATTAGAACCGTTGGTTATTGAAAGGCCGAGTCTCAGATTCATTCCCTGAGAAATCAGAAGAGCTTTTGACAGAGTAGTCCCCACTGTACATTCCTGACTCTGCGCTGTCATCAAAACCAAACGCCATTTTCCTGAATTTCAAGATGTCTTGGTTGTATTGCCCCGAGTCATAAGCGGTGCTTTGCCCAACTTTGATTCCGTTGTTAATATCTCCTGAGTCTCCATCGCAGTCCAATGCTCTCACAACCTTATTTTACAAAGAAAATAAAGTTTTTAAGATCTTATGAATTTAGAATCAAGAACCGTATAAAGCAATGCCTTGCTGCTATATATGTGAGCTTTGAACTTTCTTGTTACTCCCATTTACCTGAACCATGCGTGGACGTCTTGGACCAGAATGTCTAACACAAGCCGCGGCTGTCTCAATCATCCTGAAGACTTCACGCTCCACATAATGTTTTTCGAGCCGCCAATCAATTAGTTCACTGCAATCTCCAGTTTCAATGGCTTTGAGAAGTAGCGGGCGTGCCTATGAGTTCATGTATAAGTTTTGCATAAGTAAACCAGAGCCAATCTTTACTGCAATTGATGAAAGTTTGAAGACTGGTTTTTTACCCATTCGACTAAACTCTCTTCTCCTAGAGGCTGATTCTGATCAACTGGTTTCCGTCCCGTTACAAGTTCTAACAGAACAACCCCGAACGAGAACACATCTGATCTATCAGTTAGTTTTCCACTTGATGCATATTCCGGAGCTAGGTACCTGAAAACAAAACATGTTAGTCTTGATCCCTGTATGCAACCATAGGATCAATAATGATTCAGGTTTGATCCAGTGGTATACTAGGAAAAGTATTGCCTCACACCAGATAAATCAAACTTGACTTTAAGAATGGGACCAACAGAGGTTCAGTTTTGAGTAGAGTCTGTGATCAATGCTTGCTTACCCAAACGTTCCCATAACCCGAGTTGAAACGTGAGTTTGTGTTGTATCATTAAGTCTAGCAAGTCCAAAATCAGCAACCTAAACACCGGAAAAACAATAAAAGCCACGAACTGTATACTCTTTAACTCAAATTCCACAGAGTCCTAGGATGCATGTAAAGTACAAGTAAAATTTCTTTATAACCTGAGCTTCATATTCATCGTCCAGAAGAATGTTTGCTGACTTTATGTCCCTGTGAATGATTTTCGGATGACCTGAAAAGTAATTTAAGAACGAGATTCTGGCTTATATTTTGAACAATAAAGTGCGTAACCAAAACACAAAACAATAGTGAAGGCTGTGATTCTGTTTGTTCGGAACTATAGCGGTTTCTTAGCAAATAGATGGAACAATTACTTACAGTCATCATGCAGATACGCCAACCCTTTGGCTGATCCTATAGCGATTCGAAGTCTCTTAGACCATTCTAAAACAGGCATTCCCTTTCCTATCAAGACAAAACACGTGAACTGAGTCATTCTAACACAGAAATCTAAAATGTCTTGACGACAACTAAAATGGTAAAAGCCACTCACCGTGCAAATGATGCTCTAACGTTTGATTAGGAACATACTCATAGATAAGCAATCTATGTTGGTCCGAAATGCAGTAACCAACTAGAGAGACCAAATGGCGATGGTGAACGCGGCTGATGATCTCAACCTCTGCCTTAAACTCACGATCCCCTTGTCCGCTTCCAGCTTTAAGCTGCTTTACCGCAACAACTTTACCATCCGGTAGTGTACCTTTATAAACGCATCCAAATCCACCTTCTCCAAGAATGTTTTGACGAGAAAAGCCTTGTGTTATTTCCGCAAGCTTTTCGTAACTGAAATGAGTCTGGCCGGTTCCGAAGATAGCAGAATCAGATGTGCCACTGGATTGCATTTGATGATGATGACCTCCTTGGCTCCCCATGCTGTTTCCCATAGAGGAATGCTGCTGCTGTGAATTGTACACTGGACCAGAAGAGTGTCCTTTACCAGGATCTTGGCCGTATAAGAATCCATCTACATTGAATAAACAATGCGGATAAGTTTGTGAATCCTAATTAAAAGCCAAAACAAAGAGATGATTCTGAGAGATGAAGAAAGGATCCTTAACCTGATTTTACAGAGAAATTGGGGTGTGGCAAGTACGGTGGGTGACCATAGCTATTAAGCTTTCTCTTTTTCTTTCTTCTCACTAAGAACACAACGGCAATTAGCGCTATGATTGCGCAACCGGCTACAGCCATACCGACCATAGTCTTCCTTTGGTAGCTATCTCCATTGGCTTGGCTTGGAGAGGGAGTTCCTTTGTTAGGGACTGTTAAAGATGGAGACCCAACGGGTCCATCGGAAGTACCGTTAGGTCTAGGTGGTGGTGGGTGGAATGGGCTAGGCGGTGCGTTTGGAGGAACCGGAGGAGAAATGCCTGGTTCTGATGGTTGAGTTGGGGGGAAATTGGTGGGGTCTGTTGGTGGAGCCGGAGGTAAATTGGTGGGATCTGATGGTGGAGCCGGAGGTGCGGATTCCGGTGTTGTGGGACCTTCATTCGGCGTAGATGGAGGAGGCGATTGAACGTCCGGAGACGAAGGAGGAGGATTGTTATTGGATTCTTTTGGTGGAGCTGGTGGTGTTTCTGAATCTGCCGGAGGAGGCAGAGGAGAAGTGGGTTTGGTTGACGTCGGTGGCGGTGGAGAGTTGTTAGAATCAGCCGGAGGAGAAGACTGGGAATCAGAAAGTGGAGGCGGAGAGGTTGCTGGTGGAGGCTGATTTGAAGGAGGCGGAGAAAGCTGTGAATCGGGAGGAGGAGGCGATTGTTCTGTCGGCGGCGGTGATGAGTCAGCCGGTGGGGTTGGAGGTGAATCAGCAGGTGGAGGAGCTGACTTTCCGGAGGAGTTATCCGGCGGCGGAGGGGAATCGGCTTCTGGGGCTGGTGGTGAAGAACTCGACGAATTGCCTGAGTCTGACATTTTTTTTTCTAATTCTTCTCTAAAACTCAAAGTTGATCAATAAAACCCAGAAAGTTTCCACTTTCGTATGAACATTATCTCAATTTAAGAAGAACCCAATTACCTCAAGTCTATCTCCAACAAAATCCCTACTTCTTGTTAATCATATTTGATGAGAAAATCCTCCCATATACAATTAAATTGAGTAATGATCAATACAAACTAACGATGAATTTCACCTCAAATTAAGAAAAATCCTAGGGTTTATAAATCCAGGACCTGGAAATCAAGGTGGAGAGAGAGAATAAAATGCGATCCAAATTACGTTAATGGAGGGAGAAAATCTCTGATGTATCTATCTCTCTCTCTCCTTCACTTCTTTTCCCGGAAAAAAAAAACAGAACAGGGGAAAATAAGGAAGTAATCTAACAAATCGCCATGAGATCAATTTTTAGTGATGAAAAGTCGAAGGCACGTCTCTATGCTTTTTTTTTTTTCCGCTTCTTCGTATTGTTCTTTTGGGATGTTACACCTTGATTCCCGGGTTACCGCGCAAATCAAACGGATTTTTGAAGTATTGGGCTCTCTTGACCGGACCCGGTAACCCATGGAGGATTTTATGCACGATGATGAGTATGGAAGAAGATGAGTGAAGTGAAACTTTAGCGGGCTTTTCAATTGATGGGCCTCTATTTTTAGATAGTATACTTAAGCCCATTAGTAATTCAGTCGGTCTTCCAATTTAGATTTTTTTCTAGTTGTTCCTTTTGTTGGTGTCAGTAACTTACTTTGTCGCTATCTTATTTGCATCGTAATAATATGTCAAAAGAAAAATGAAAAAAAAAAACCAATATTCGTTACTTACTACCTCCTATCGAATTTTATTAAATATTATATTTAATGTCTTTTTAGTAATTGGTCTACATTTTGTCATATACAATAGTAGTATTTTCTATCAAAGAAACACAAACCAAACTTTAGCCACCCGAGCAAGGCATTTCTTTAATAGGAAGACGTACAACTATTACCAAATTTGTTGCCTAAATGGCTAATATCTATCTGCATTTTATTTTTTCTTCTCATAAAAAGTAAAAAAAACTTATTTTACATTTACAAAAAAACTTTATAAAAAAAGAAAAAAAAAAGAATGAAACTTAAATTATCACAAATGAGGTAATTAAGAATGATAAAGCCGATAGGTAAGGATAATATAGTCATTGCCCACGCGGAGGGGTTGATAACTTAGAGGTTAAAAGAAACAAGTTTCGTGAGCAGAAAGTAACGGCCACCGCTAAAAAAACCGTTTATACTAAGACGACGATTGAAAACTCTGTGATATAAAAGAGAGAGAGAGCCTTTTAATCACTGGCCTTCTTTCTACATTCTCAATTTTTCCCCTTTTCCCAAGAAAACTTTCTTTTTCTCCTTTTTCACAATTTTTTCTCCAACTTTCTAACTCTGTTTCCTTGGTGATGGCTGCGCAAGTCGAGATTGAAGATCAAATTTCCGTCACCAAGCTTGATAATGGCGAAATATCTGATTGTCTTTCTGACGATGCTGTTTCCTCTGTTTCTCGTTCCGGACCTTTCTCAACGACCGACTCTTCTCTGATTCTTCTCGGTGAAGGAAACCCAGAGCACGATGTTATTAAGACGTGTTTACTTTCCGGATTAGGTATTATTGCTAGCGACACAACGATCATGACTATGAACAAAAACTCTTCCCAAGGAATCACGACGAGAGCCAAGTTTCTTTCGTTTAAAATTTTTACTGAAGCTGTGGCCAGGAAGAACGGTGGAGATGCTAATGTCAAATATGGTTGGTACTCTGGTTCTAAACAAGAGATTGAACGTATTATCTCTTACGGATTTAGCACTAGTGATTTTGGAAAACTCGAGGATGTGGCTGGCTCTCATGGAATCGGAATCCATCTGGTTCCTTCTAGATGCTCTCTTCTTGCGTAAGTCTGATTTCTTCGTAACTTTGGCTTAACTTTGTCAGATTGTATATATATTGCGAGAATTTTTTGGAAGCAAGAACACGATCTGCGAACTTGGGTTGTAGATACTATTAATATTTGTGAGTTGATTCTTCGTGTTAAATTTACAATCCTTGAATTCATCAATGATATTGCAGAGCTTCAGCTGTAGAGGCAGACGAGGAAGGTTTAAGGCATCTTCTTTTATGTCGTGTTATCTTGGGGAAATCTGAGCTTATCATCTCCGGTTCTAAACAAACGTTTCCGAGCTCAACTGAATTCGATTCTGGTGTGGATGATCTACACAATCCTAGAAACTATATCACTTGGAGTTCTACTATGAACTCGTACATTCTCCCGAGCTATATTGTCAGTTTTAGGTCTCCACGTCTCCAAGGTTATAAACACTTTTGTTTCTTCAAGGTTTCGTGTGTATGAATTTCCTTATTTCTGATTCTCTAGTGCTAACTAATCTGAGTAATGGGTTTTGTGTGTTGGTTCAGTTAGTAGAGGCGGTTTGGCTGCAAGACCAAGCTCGCCGTGGGTTAGTTTTGCCGCCCTAATGTCAATGCTGTCCAAATCAATGGATCCTTCAAGAATGAACTTGATCACCAGAACCTACGACGATTTCCGGGTACAGATTTCATTTCATTCCAGTTTTCTATTGTATGTTCTACGGTTCTGAAAACTCATTACTTGGATTTAATGTGGGTTTACTGCAGAAAAGGAAGATCAGGAGAGACCAATTGGTTAGAAAGATGAGAGAAGTGGCTGGAGATAACCTTTTGGCAGAGATTATTAAGAATCACAGAGACAAAAACAAAGTCAAGATTTGAAGATTAACAGAGTAAGGAAGAAAGTCTTTATTCTCATCTAATCAAATCAAATGTAAAGTGAAGGTTCTGATTCTTTCTTATTGAGCAAGGATTGTTAAACTTGCTTCCCTTTCTCAGAGTTATATATAGGTTTAAATTAAAAAAAGTGACCTTTTTCTCGTCAAAACTCCACATCAGAGTATATACCTTTAGACGTGTGTTGATCTGATTGTTGATCCAACTCATGCAATGTTTTGAGGCCATTCATTTGCTTTTATCACACACACAGAACTTAAAAGAAATGTCTTTTCCTTTCTAGAATATTGTTGACCATTTTCTTATTATTACGTGTGACAGATGGCAAGGAAAAATCAATAGAAGAACACACACGTTTTACACGTACATAGACACAACTCAGTCAAATGTGGAGGAGGGAATTACATAAAAACATGAGAGTATTGAAGCATTTTTTTAGTTTCCTATTGGAAGGTACAGTACGACACAAACAGATGAAGGATTCCTTTTGATATGAACTTTGTGAAACTTGTAAAGAGCTTCTTTGTTCACATTACAATCATATTTTCTATGTGGAACATTCCACATTTTCAGATCGATCAACAAATTCCAAAATCAGTTTCTTCTTTAGTTACATAATCTTAGCATTCGTTAAATCTTCTCCCTTTATTACTTCTCCTACGCGATCTCCATCTTTCCTTAATGTCCTCAGCTTTGCTATTCTCTGATACGACACCGTTTTCACCTTGATTATCATCGTCATGGCCTGCTACTCCTCTGAGTCTAGCAGCTTCAGCATGAAGATCTTCAATCATACTCTCTGTGGTTTTAATGGTGATCCCACGTATGTACCAAGAAAGCGGTGGCGGTGTAAGGATAGCAGAAGGCTGAAACATCTGATCAATTGTCACCTTCGATCCAATCCTTCCTCGTCCATTACTACAGCTATGGTAATCTTCTCGAGTTTTTGGCTTCGACCGCTCACACAAATGTTCGTCTATAAACAATGGCTCCACTTTCCAGCATCCTTCAAACACTTTCATGAACATCGATTTCTCTTGCTTATAATATGACTGGTCTCCATAAGCCATAGACAAAAACCAAACTGAGATTTGTGTAAACAGAACATAAACTTAGATTCTTACAAAGGATAAATATATATATATATATATATCTTACGGTGAGAAGCTTTCGGTTTTCTTGGACAATTAGATGTACAGGGAAAGTTCCAGACCACCAAAGGAACTTCCAGGCGGTGGCTTGCTCCACCTCAACGACTAACTTTGAATCTTCCTCCAACAAAACTTTTCTAGATATGTTTTCCTGTTTTAGGATTAAGATCACTATCTCAACTACTTCCTTCCTGTAATACTCAATTCAATTCGAATCAGAGCAAAACAAGCACCTTGATGTTTTTGAAGTATCTTTTGTTTTCCGGATGAGTGAAAATTCTGTAGACTGATTCAGGAGGCAATCCTACGTCTACTTGGACGTTCAAATGGCAAAACATACCATTTTGTGATTTCACCTGCAAGGATCAAATTTCTTAAAACCAATAGTCTAAATTTTGAGATTGATTTTTTGCTCTCATTATACCTGCACTTTAGGAGGTTGATCTATCCATGAAGGATTATCTCTCCAAACTTGTAATTGCTTCTCTAACTTCTCCTCATCTATGTGTGCATCATGAATACTTGACTCTATCTCTGATACTGACTTAGTCAACCTTATCTCTTTCACATTCCTTAGTCTCTTGAACTCAGCCTACAACACCAACAAAATCTCTTTAACTAAATAACTTCTATCTTTTGATTAAGCATCTTTTGGAGGAGGGGAATTCTTATGATGAAAATGAAGTTTGACCTTAAGAGGCTCTTGAATTGTCTGATTGATCCAAACAAAAAGTTCAGGAAACACAACATTGATTTCAAACATTTTAAGGAACCCAGAACCGTTCTTTTCCTCTAATCTTGAAACTTCAGATCTACCCATTTGTTTCTGTAAAATTTAGATCACAAAACAGAGCAAGATGAAGATGACAAGACTCATTCGGAGGAAAATATAAAAGTCAACGATATAGGTTGAAGGAAAAAACACAAAAAGAAGGTTTTTGATTATACAAGATTAGAAATGAAGTTGGAGAACAATGATAAATAATAACAAGAATCAGTTAGGTAAAGATTAGAGTGTACCTTACGCACCAAGAACTAAAGATCTGAGACATGTACCATTCACGTGTGTTCTCTCTTTCGACGTTAAAGCAATTTGCGCGAAATCAGCCGGACATTGCTTTTAACTCGTGTCACTTGTTTCAATCAGACCTGAGAATTCCTTACACACCTCCTCTACTATACGATCAAAATTAATCTTTCGTTTTCAATTCCAAAACCCAATAATTGATCTTTGATCTTTTTCCCCTTTCAAGCTTAATGTATACTCTGTGTTTTTTATTTTATGTTTTCTTATATTTCTTATATAATAAAATCATAGCATTAACTTAAATACCTTGTTATATTGTTTGTTTTGTATTGTTACTAGGAAATATTATCACATAATATTTGTCACACAATTATATTCTGATAAGATTCTAGAACTAATTAATTAATAATTATTATTAATTAGTTAGTTATAAGAGATTATCTCACCTACGAGATTATCATAATTATATATTTATCCTACGAGATTATCATAATTATATTCTTATCCTAATCGATATTTATTAAAACCAATCCTCCTAATCGTAATAGGAAAACTAATAAACAACATCTATTTAAGGCCCGACCCACCTAGGACAATTATCACAATTCTCAAACGATCGAAATTAAGATTTGAATATCATAATTATCCCAATTATCACAACATCTATTTAACCATTTAAGATTTGAGTTTCGTTGGTTTAAAAAATCTCTAACCAATTAAGGTTTGAATTTTGTTTGTTAAAAATAAAATTTTAACCAATTAAGATTTGATTTTTGTTGGTTTAGAAAGACCAATTAAAATTTGACTTTTGATGGTTTTAAAAAGAAATCTTTAACCAATTCAGATTTGATTTTCATTGGTTTTTTAAAAGAGAAATTTTGAGAAATACCCTTTCTAGTGTACCCCTTTTCAAAAATGCCCCTTGACATTTATCTTTTCAAAAATGTCCTTCATTAATACAAAAATGACTAAAATACCCTAAATAGAATTGTTACAAACTTTTCCCGCCAAAAAAATACCCTTAATACGATTTTGTTTGTTCTTACAAATAAGTTTTTGGATTTTAATAAGAAACTTAATTTAAATATTATTGGTCAACGCAATAAAAAACAAAAAAAATATTGTATTGAGATATTTCTAATCCAAATCTCTATTTATAATAAAATTATAGCGTTAACAGATTCATTTATTTTATAATAAATTAAAAAATTATCTCTTGATAATATTCTTTAACTAATTCCTAATAATATCTTTATCAACATAATATTACCAATTTGTTTTAATCTCTTATATAATGAAAACGTAACATTAACTTAAATACCGTGTTATATTAACTGTTTTGGACTAGGTTGTA
>OVBA01004174.1:0-24550 GCA_900406435.1 Lepidium aucheri | reverse complement strand
TACACGCATGTCCTAAATGGATATCGAAATTGCTTTTCTTAAACGAAAATGGAGTTTACCATGAACTGTATAGGATACCCGAATGCCCAAATATATAATACATGATGTTTTTAGTTAGTATGGACTTCAAAATATTATATAGACTGGATAAATTCAAAATAAGATTTATGTCAAATTGTTGTTTCCGTTGTATTAACATAAACATTATTTTAATATAAAAAGCAAGAATAAATCAAAGCTAAAATTACTTTTTTGACCATACACATATTTATATCTCCAAACTAAAATAAAAATATATAAATAAAAGTATACTTGAGTATATTATTTTTTAACGAAAAATTGTTAAGATTTTTAAATTCAATAACCAAGATTTTAAAGAAGATCAAAAATAAACGTTTAAGATTAAAATTTACAATTTGGTTCTAATCATAGGTTAATTTATCTTATAGTATAACATCAACTAAGTTCCAAAATGTAACTGTTCTCCGTTTTAATATGTAAGATCAAGATTTTTGGTTAGACAATTTTTCAAGCCTGGCGATGTTCGGTTGATTCCTTGTATTCATATTCCCAGATATCCTACGAAAGATCGTCTGGGATGGCATTTTAATAAATCAAGAGCATACTCGGTAAAATCGGGATACTGGGCCAAAAGATATATCACCTAGACTTCTTCAGTTATCTATGGCCCCAATACACAAGACCTCCAAGCAGAAACATGGATAGTGAAAGCACCCCAAAAGATAATTAAGACATTTTATGTGGTAAGTTTTATCCGGTCAAGTGGCCATAAAATCTAAGTTGATACGTAGAGGTATATAGTGTGACAATCGATGTGATAGTTGCAAAATAGAAGATGAAAGTATAAATCATGTTCTATTCAAGTGCCCACATGCTTTACAGGTTTGGGCACTTTCCCCAATTCCAGCAGGAGCAAATTTTCCTGGCAAGTCTATATTTTCTAATATGGACTATCTTTTTTGGCATACACCCAAGACTAACTGATGGTTATAGATGCTATCCTTGGATTCTATGGTTTTTATGGAATGCGAGGAATGATAAGTCTTTCTAAAACAAAACTCGAGATCCTCAAGATATAATTCAGAAAGCAAAAGCAGAGGCAGACGCGTGGGCGTTAGCCCAACAAGAATTTACCTTGAAAGACGTTAGTGGCCAATAGACACCTAACACACAAGGATGCATTGACTCTAGACCGCTTTCAGTTTATTCAGGTTTTCTAGGATTCAAATGTATGGTGGATGCCTCGTGAAAGGAATCAGAATCATTGGCTTGGATGGTTTTGCTACCTGTTCGAAGGTAATGAATCAAATCCGGGAGCAAATTGTCTAAGTTCCCTCTAATTTAAGGAAGTAGAGTTTTTAGTAGACTGTTTAGAGTTGGTTGCGATGGTGGAAGACCGGGTGGGATGGCCAGCCTTCTTTCCATATATAGCCGACTTTGCTTGCCTTAGAAGTCATTTCGAGGTGGTCTCTCTTTCTTTTCTTCTGCATGGATTGAACTACAAGGCGGATTCCATGGCTAGTTATGTCATCAGCTATCTCGGAGTATAGTTATAGTGAATGATGTACCAGCCTCTTGGCGGTGTTTCTAGTTTGATTCCTTTCTTTTATGTTGACAAAAAAAAGATCAAGATTTTTATAATATACTTTTTTCTAACAAAATTTCAATAATATACTGATAAATAATAAAAAGGTAATATGAAAAAATAAAAATATAATGTTTGAGTTATTTATGAAAACTATTTAACCACTAAATTTTTATTTGAAATTTTTGTATGAAAGAATTTAATCTACACTACAAGAAAATAGGTTGGATTCTCACTGCCAAACCGGTCAAAAATGGTCACAAAACAGCAAATTCTGACCGTTATTGACCGGATGTAGGTGATCATTTTGAAGTGGTCAGAAATCCAAAACCGGTCAATAACGGTCAGAATTTTGTGACCGCTAAAATACCGATCAGTAATAGTCGGTATTTAGTAACGGAGAAAACGATCAGTATTTTATGTAGGTGGTCGGTATTTTTTGACGGGACATACGGTTGGTATTTATTGACGGGCTTAGTGGTTGGCATTTATTGACTGGTTATACAGTCGGTATTTATTGACGGGTTTGGTGGTCAGTATTTATTGACGGCTGATGTGGTCGATATTTTTTTGATGGGCTGTGTCGTTAATATTTTGTGACAGGTTTACTGGTCAGTATTTTGTGACCGCTATTGACCGGTTTTAGAATTTTTTAATTAAATTAAATATTTGAATAATATAAACAAATCTGAAAATTAGTTTGTAAAATTATAATTACATTTTTCAAAATATAAATACTAATAAATATTTAAAATTATAATTAAAATATTTTTTACAAAAAAGAATTAAAAAAATAAAAGCACAATATATTAGTCTCCCGGAGTAGCAGAAGTACCCGCTCCCGAGGTCCAAAGGCTCCAGAGAAATTATCAAAAAACAACTTGAATTGCGCTAATTGCCTCATAATATCATCTGCCTGGGCCTTCTGCGGCTTTTGATATTCTTGAAATCTTTCGTCGGATTCCTGTTGCAGACGCTCCAAGTTCTTAGTTTTTTGTCCGCAGATGAACGAGCACCTCTCGTTCTGGTTGTGATAGCTGACTCAGTCAAATACGTGACAAAACTTCCTCAGGCGTAACAAGATTGCCGAGCCCGAATGGACGACCTTTATTTCGAGGAGTCAACTGATAAACAATGACAAAAGTTAAAAATTTGGCTAAGCAAAAATAAGAATGAAAATATTATTATGTTTGTAATACCTCGATCACGATATAGTCAATTTCTGTTTGAGAGAGCTCCGAAGTCTCGCTTTCACCGTCTTGAGTGCCCTGAGATATGATTTCCACAGTCTTCTCTCGCACTGACTGGAGAACACCAAGAACTTTTTTATCTTTTATTTCTATAGTCTTCTTGTTTGTGTGGGTGTCTTCCATAAGGCCTAGAAGACTAGGTTTCTTGCCCGACTTTTGTGTCTACAAAATTAAATTTTAAAATTATTTATACTAATTAAATGTATTTATAAAGTAAAAACATACCATATTGCGAGAATGTTTCTCATAAGTCTGGGCATCATTTTTGTGTGTTGCGATGCCTAATCTATCTCGATCACTCATTCGGTTGATTTTGTTCCTCTCTGCAATTGCATTGGTGTCCTGTTGTTGCTAATACGGGATAAACTCCTCGAATTGTTCCTTTCGGCAATGTGACAGAATCTTTTTCCCACCGTACTTTTTCCAGCATCGCTTCCAACTATAGACATGTTGTGAGTAGCTTCTCCGGCACTTCTTATCAAATTATTTTCTAATTAACGGAGTATGCTCGATTTTCCAGTTAAAATCTTGCTGCAAAAAACAAAATACAACTTAACAATTTACATTGACAATGTTTACAAAAAAATTAAGTGCTTTATTAATAACATTACCGTGAATTGTTTAAGCCAACTCCCCTTAAGTTCTCGAGGAAGCATTGTATGTCGGATAAAAATGCGAGATGTGATGGCGTACCATCTCCTGAATAATTTTATTACTTTTCATTGAATAAACTAGATATTTTGGTACTGTTGGTAAATACAAGGATGAAATAAATTTATCCATCATTTATCACATGATGCAACTCAGAATGCGAGTACAAGCAGAGTGAAAAGGATCATCATGTGGAAACGGCCGGTGGGGAAATGGATCAAACTAAACACGGATGGAGTTTCAAGTGGTGGGTGAAGTTTTACGCGATCAAGCAGGGGTTTGGAATGGAGGTTTTGCATTGAATATATGAATTTGCGTTGCTCCTATAGCCGAGCTATTTGGCATATATTACGGTTTATATCTGGTCTAGAAGAAGCAAATCATGCACTTGGAAATGGAACTAGAATTGGAAATAATGGCTAGTTTACTCACGAAAAAGATTAGTGATATACACCCCTTTCTTTTATAGTAAAATTGTGCTATGGTTTACAATCAAATAACTAGACAGTCTATATTTCTCACACATATAGAAAGGCTAATCGTCTAGGATGGTTTAACTAATCACACATTTTTTTTACCTTTAGGTTATAATGTTTTGAGTTTGAACCGGATATTGTTAGATTTGTTTTGAGTTATCACGTTCACTATAGCTTATGAGTTTCGATTGTGTTTGAATAAAGTTGGGGTAGTGTCCCCGTTTGCAAACTAGAAGAAAACAAATCAATAATTATAATTTCTTTCTATTTAGTAATTCAGATTTAGTAATTTACTAATAAATTAATTTAAAAATTGGTTATAATTAAATGAACCACTGATCGTGATTTTCTAGAGTTGGGAAGATCCCTCCCTAAAGAATCTGTAGTTTCAAACTGTTTGTCGACCAGAGATGTATTGAGGAAGTTATTGTCAATTAAGGTAAGGGCTCAAATCTATTCTCTGTTTCAGACTTAGAGAAATTATGGATTTATGTTCTAAAATCTATGTTCGACTTTCCTTGTTTAAGGACGAATCCCGAATAGATCTAAGCAAGGAAGGCTAGATCAAAGTTGGTTGTAGATAGATGACACATCCAAGAAGGAAAAGGGACTGCGTGACCTTCAGGTCTAGGTAAGGTTTGATCTGAAATCGTGTAATTTAACCCGCAAGTATCATCTGTTTTATTGACTGAAGAACCCTAATTCATGTTGTTGCTTGTGTATGAAGGTATCTGCTGAGATTGTGTTTAATTTTACTTTTGCTGAGTTTTTTGATCAATTCATCGGCCAATCAGGGTGAGGGTTAGTTTATTCTTTTATAAGAATACTCTCTCTCTTCTTCTATAATTGATGTTTTAAGTTTTTCACAAAGTTTAAGAAAACATTATTTTTATTTAAGTAAAACATGTTTTATCACAACTTCCAAAACAATCTAACCAATTAAAATTAATCTGTAGAATTTAAACAGTCAAAAACACTAAAAATACAATAAATTTTGCATAGAAATCTGAAAACATTAACTAAAAAAAACAACTTTTTTTCTAAAACATCAACTAAAACTAAACGGATGGAATAGTTATTAAAATATTTTAATAAATATAAATATAAGTGTAAGAATAATATAAATATAAATATATAAATATCATATTGTATGAATAATAAATTTTGAAATTGTGTTATAATAAGTTAGTTGTGTGAATTATGTTATATAATAAATAAATATAAATATTTGAATATAATTGTGATGTCGAATATGGTGGAGAATAGATAGTATTTTGAGTTGTTAAAGAGTAAAAGATTTTTTTTAAAGTATGTTCATAGCTGTGACGCGGAATAAATATTTGGCTACGAGCCGACATTCCTGCATAAAAGAGACAGATGGTCTGAAGTGGCATGACGAGAACGCTTCAGCCCAGAAACTGCTGAAGAGCTAGTGAGGATCGAGTTATGGGTCATGGTCTCCCAACCAAAGTGCTCTGAAGCCATCTAGAGGATGATTGAGCCGATGTGTGTAGAGTTGACTGTTATGGCAGACCAACATGTTTGGCACAACTCGTTGAAAAACACAAATTGTATATGTTTGCTCTATGTGGTTAGGATAGACTTGCTTTGATTAAAATAGAGCTTTAAACCTCGGTGGGTAGAAGTGATTTCCTCACTGAGTATTTATACTCACCCCTTATTTTTCTCCCTTCTCCAAATCAGATCGAGATTCATGAGTAGCTGTTCAAATCGTTCATTATTGAAGTTCTTTCCTTCGGTTTTTATTTTCTTTTATATTTATGATATTTTCATATATATTTTTTGTAATTTTTATAATTTTTATTTAATAAATTTATGTAAGACTTGAAACTATATTTTAATAATTAAATAAAGTATTTATATGATATTAAATGACCTGCTGTCTCAAAAGTTAGGAGACCGGTGTTATAAATTGTACTATTGAATTTGCTATTTGGGTTTGTATATTTCTCCATCAGATATGTTTAACTAACCTTCTTCACCTTATTCTCGTTAATTGTTTACCCATTGTCTGAAAGAGATATCTTTATGTTATAAAATAAATATATTCGAGAAATAGCCTTTCGTCAAGTGTTTCAATGCTATTTTTGTTGTTTTTAAGTTTGAATTTGACTCTAAAGTGGTGTTCGCTTATATGATATTGTTAGAAGTTTGACTATAGATTAAATTTGGGTTACTGGTTTTTTTCCCTCTCCACTTAATTTTTTTACTTTTTTAACATAAACTTTTCGATTCTTTATTTTGTGCCAACAACTTTTTTTTTTCTTTAATCTACTGTACAAACTACTTCTCTTTACCTATAATACTATGTCTGCAATTAAATCGTAAATAACATTTACTATGTCAAAATCTACGATTTTAAATTTGTGTTTAGCACCAAAACAACGTTGTTTTGAGTTACTATTTGGCTAATACAGAAGTCAAAAGGACGTCGTATTGGTTTTAGAATAAAAAATTGTTATTCTACTAATTTTTTTTTTAATAATTCCTTTCATGTTTAATAATAAAGTACAATTATTATTCTGAATCGTTAATTTTTGTTTAATAATCCAAATGCAAAATATGGGTGTAAAAGAACAACCTCGTCTGGAAATCAATCAAGCCACGAGAACCATTGTGTTTTCGCCGGATGTTTCTGCCCGATACCAAACTGCAACTATGTTGGCTCTAACGCAGTCTTGAAAGCCACGTTCGTGCTACACACTCTAGGGACAAGGTCATCCCGCGAGGTCATCCCGTCTTTGTTTGACACTACTATAAAGTTTAACATGAACCTTGGTGAGAGCAAGGTCGTCATTTTTCAGGGAAAGGAAGAAGGTGATTTGATTGTAGTTCACGCTTTCAAGGATTCATATCTTACTGTGAAGTATATTGCTCTTGGTACTCCGCACCTCTCATGCATTTTGACTAAACACAACCCGTTTAGTAGACAAAATCTTGCATTAGTTAAGAATATTCAGAAAATACAAGAGGAAATAAATCTAGAAGATGAAGTCATGGTGATTACAGCCTTATATGTTGGGAAATGAGAAATGGACGATGGAGATTTGCATCGGCATACAGCCTGCAGGAAATATGAATATGTTCAATATTAGGGATGATTAGATCATAAACCTTTTCTAATTAACAGTGAGCTTTGGCTGTTCTTTTTTCCTTATAAATCACATTGAGATCTATTTAAATATATATACTATTTGCTTCAATAAACTGATTTGCATATCCAGATCTTGATGCTGGTATGTGGGCTATCTTGCAGGGATGCAGTATTTGGCATAGTTTTAACAAACTATATTTGTTAATCATGATGTATTAATTCCTTTTTCTAATTGTTTTATTTTTCGTTACTCCCAAACTTTATGTGGGTTATGTAGTGGTTCTTATCAAATGATGTCATTGAATTTTATCTAATTTCTAAAAAAACTATTTTAGTAAAGTCGGCCAAAATTTCAAATGTGGACAATGAATGCTATCATTATTTGACACTTTGTTCTATATATGAAACATTAGTATGTGAGTTAATAGGAAGTGAACCGAACTATCCAAGAACTAATTTAGCATTAAAATAGATACTTATCATGGGAGTCCAAAACAAGATTGATACATCGTACATGTTATATATACTTGTGAACACACGAACTCCACGACACTACAATCTTGAATTGGGCCAGCTCTCGGCCCACTAATGTCCATGCATGCAATTCTGTTTTTTGTTTTTTATTTCCAACAAATAACCATTGAATCGATAAAGATAAAGCCTGATCCATAACCTAAGTTCTCCAATTGGAACAAGATGAGATTTGAACATACCACCTTATGCCAAGCTAAATTAGGGATAAGGAATAGAGCGATTTCTATTTAATCTATTTAATCAGGGATAACTGGGCCACATATTTTTTGGCATTCAGTTTACAATATGTACTAGAATTATACCCGTATTATAACACGAGATTTGATTGCTCCGATTAGTTTTTACACTGTGTTTATTTAGGTTGTTAAACTCGTTTTGATATTTTAGAATATTGTTTTCGAGATATTATTTTAGAGGCCCGAAACCTGAACCACAATTGATTCGAGTTAGAGGAACCGAACCTGAAAAAATACTCAAATGAGTCCTAAATTTATCTACCCCAAATAATCAAACACGAATCCGAACACAAACCAAATTCAAGAACCAAATTTTAGCTTTTCGAGTTTGTTTATTAAATCTTTTTTAATTTTGAATTTTTATATGAAAAATACTCAAACCCGAACTCGATCCATACCAAACCAAATTATATCCAAAAAATAAAAATATATGAATAAGTTTCAAACTAAAATAACCAAAATACCGAATTAGATAAATCGAACCCGAAAAGTACTAGAATGTGTCATAAATTTATGTATCTGAAATATTGAATCCAAACTAGTACCGGAACCGAATCAATAACCTATATATTTTATTAAATTTTACATTTTAAGAGTTTTTTCTATTAAATTTTTGTTAATTTTGATTTTTGTATAAAATTATGTACAAAACTAGTTTAAGCCTATTTTTAAGGATTGTTATGAATCTTAAATTAATTTTATCATATAGTTTATAACATGGTCAAAATGAAAGTGTTTCCTGCTTTAATATATAAGATAATTAGCCATGCCACTTTGGTTAGATCAGGTTGGGTCAGGTCAGGTAATTCAAGTATCAGTTATTTATAAAAATTTTAAATCAAACTAAAAATAACCAAATTATATTATGAATCGGTTCAGTTCGGTTAGCAGTTAGTTCATTTAGTGATTCCGAATCAACTCGAATTACAAAAAAAAATGAATATTTGAAGGCTTCGACACACGATTTGGACTTGGAGTGAAGAATTTTGAGTGAAAATCAGGTAAGAAGAAGAAGAACTTAACAAATTTTGGTTACCATTCGGTTATGTTAACCAAACCAATCTGAACCACTAACCAAAATCCATTATACACTTCTACCAAATTATCCGATTTAATATGCAATACCTGATCCAATTTATCCAATTTTCGGTTTGGATAGGGTCGGGTTTTCATCCGAGCGCTATGAATAATATTTGAATTAGTACTATACTTGTATTATCGACTCAATCATAATACTTTTCTTTTTGGTTTTACTAAATTATATTACTTGTTTATTTAAAAGGATTTTCATTAATGTAAAAGAGAACAAAGCAAAAGCTCTATCTAATGCAGCGAGTCACCTTGGCGATCCACTCTTGATAATCTGGTCTTCTTGACTAATGCTTTGTCACCTTCCTTCTGTTTTTTGCTTATCTCATCCCTCATTTCCCCGTTTTGTGTTGTAGTTCGATAGTTTAATTTAGGCTCAGATTGTATGATTTCCAAATAAAAATTTAAGATATGTCTCTTATTTCTCTCTCACGCCTTGTTTCCTAGGGAATTTAACAAGATGATCGTTTTTTCCCTCTTCTAGTTAAAACCAGTTCCTCGTTTGAATTGAAAGGCTATATACCTTATTTCCTTATCCTTTTTAGGAAGTTTTCTTCTTTCTGATCGACATTTGGAGTTTCCTTGGTGGTTTTCTGATAAAGTTTCCTAGTTACAAAGCTCTATTCTCTCATTTCAAGAACCCATCCGCAGCTTAAAAGATCGCCAGCGAAAATTAAATTTGTTATGTACCTCAAATATTAAGTTTCAGCTGTATGTTTTCCAACCAGTCAAGAACATCAGAGCGTCTATGGAAACTATATCATATGCAATGCAAGATGACTGACTTACTCGTAGAAAGGGAAAGCCCTAAGCTGTCAAAAGTCTCCCCGAGAGCTCCCAAAATTACGGTTTCTGAGCCTAGATCTATAGATCTATCGAATAAATTGCTATGAATCTACTACGAAGACTTACTAACCCCAGAGAGCAGAGGACTTGGGCCTTTATACCATCCCTCATCGAGGAATGAAACATTGATAGGAGATCTCTGGGGTCAGAGCTAGGCCAAGGGTTAATGCAGTTCCAATTTTTCTTAGAGAAGGATGTGCAAAATTTTTTAGATAACAGGCTATACCACTTTGTAAAGTGCATGATCCTCCTGCAAAGATGGGAACAAACACTTGCAAGATAGTTCCCTCACAGATTCCCTTTTGAATTCAAATCCAAGGGTTACCTATTCACCTTTGGACTGAACATATTCTGAGAAGCATTGGTGACAATATTGGTTATGTGGAAGATATCGATACTTCAACAATATCAGCGAGAATTAGAGTCTACATTAACGGATTGTTACCTCTCATAAAGGGTACAATGGTTTAATTCTCATTTGGAGAGGAAGTTCAGTTCACCTAATTTACGAGAGGATGGAAAATCACTGTAGCAGATGCAACAAGCTAGACCATGTTAGCAGAGAATGCTAAGAAGGAATACTAGAGAGAGATAGAAGAAATTCAGAGCCTCGAGACCGCATGAACTTATTACCTTACAAATCTCCTAGCAGAAACTACCAAGAAAACTAGTATGAAAGAAGAAGATCTCCATGTGAAAGTTGTGACTATGAGGTCCGTAGTGAGAGGAACAAGGAAATAATGAACCAATCAATAGCATCAATGAAGGGAACCTCTTTCAAACAATCTGGAGCATCAATGTACCCTAAAAAAAGGAACAACTTTGGAGAAAGTCATAAGAGTGGGAGAAGATAATCCTCTAGTGACACCTGAGAAAACAAAGCAAAACACGCAAACATTAGAGGATAAGCAGCATCAAAGCAATTCAGCTCTGAAATTGATGGCAAAAGAAATGAGCGAGATGTAGGCAGGATTAGCCAGGCTACTCAATCACCTATTCAGTTGGCTATTGGAAAGCTTACAAATGTGATGATTCTCTATGATAACATGAAATACCCTGTTGAAAGATATGCCAGAAACAGTAGAGTTATTGAAGCAATATAGTCAGGGGAATATGCAGAAGAAGCTAGGAGGTTAGTGAAAAATGGCCAAGTGCAATCACTGATGTAAGCTAAGGGTTTCCTTGCCCCATCTCCTCTACCAACTGCAATTCCAGTAGAGCATCTCCAAGATTTAGCTTCTCCAAACTTTGTATGATCAAAGAACCCAATTAATGAATGGAGAGTCGGAAGGCCAGGTACAAGGAAGAAGATCCAAAATAGCCCCAAATTTCTAAAGGGAGTCAACTCTAAGAAAAGAAATGCTTTAATTATAAAAAATTCTCATAGGCACTCAACTCCTTTGGGGATCATTAGCCAAGGAGACCAAGCAGGCCCGAGTAACCCAACAAGAGACAATGATGTGGATGAATGAATTTTCCTGGCTTCCTTAGCCTTTGGAGTTGGAACTGTTAAAGGTTAGGGAACCCATTGACAGTTCATCGTTTCAGGGATATCCAGCTTTAATGGTATCCTGATTTCTTCTTCCTCTGTGAGACAAGAAACCGCGATAGCCAAATGCTAATAATTTTCAACTAGATGGGCTATGATGGAAAGTGCATAGTCTCACCATGGTGGGGAGTGGTGGGATTGGCACTCTTCTGGAAACAAGATTTAAAAGTAGATATCTTAGCAAGCAATCCCAATTTCATTGATACTAGAGTCCAGTCAGCTGGAGAAACCTTCCACGTCACTTTCATCTATGGACAAAAATGAAATTAGCTAGGGAGAGACTAAATGTATCAGAGGAAAACATAAGTAATGCTTGGATGATAAATCCTATGGAACTCAGAAAAATTGAGAAGACCTCCCAGCAGTGAAGCATCTTTTGCAATTTTCAGAGATTTTGTCACAGAAAATGATCTGTATAACCTACATTTCAAAGGCGGTTGTATATCTTTGAGAAGATATAGGCACTCACAATTTATCAAATCAAGAATTGACATATAAGTGGCGAATAGTGTTTGGACAGACTGTTTTCCCAATGCATACAACAAATATTTGATGTTAGAGGCCTCTAATAACCGGCTAATTATAGTTCACCTATCCCACACAAAATTAAAAGGAAGAGCCTTTTTAGATTCGAGAAAAACTAAGAAAACAACGAGTAAATCAAAAGTCTGATCCAGCAAATCTAGGAGGAAAAGAAGAACCTTTCCATAAGTGCTAAAGGCTCTAAGTGTAGAAACAACATCATCCGCTGGAAAAAGGAGCAAAGAGACTTAAACCAAAAAGAGGGGGAAGCAAAAAGGGAAATCTGGATTCTTTAATAGCAAACCACCAAAACTGAGAAGCAGAAATCTAAATCCTAAACAATGAGTTGAAAGAGACTTACATGCTGGAAGAAAGTTTCTTGATGGAGAGGAATAAACTGCAATGGCTCCAATTAAGAGAGAAGAACTCCAATTATTTCTATGCTGTAACAGAGAAGAGAAGAGCTCTTAACCGGTTTAAGGTTATAGAAGACAACAATGGACAGAGCTTCAATAAAGAAAAAGAAATTACAATGCTCCTACAAGAGTAGTATAATGAGCTATTCCAATCACAAGTCGCTAGAGATATCATCCAAAAATCCCAACGAGTATGAATGAAAAATTAATTGCAAAACCAATCAGCTCGGAAATAAAAGAGGCTCTCTTTACTATGCATTCAGGTAAAGCACCTGGCCCTGATGGATTTGCAGCTGGATTTTTCCAATCAAACTGAGAGATCATGGGTTCAACACTAGTAAAAGAAATCCAGAACATCTTTGAGTAAGGTGGGTTCCCTGCAGACATAAACAGAACTCACATCAGGTTAATACCTAAGAAGCAAATCCGAAAACTGTAGTAGATTACAAACCAATTGCCCTCTGCAATGTATACTATAAAGTTTACTCAAAGCCCCTCTCTAAGCGCCTTAAGCCTGGCCTCAATCTAACTCCGGTAAAATAAGAACTGCTCTCACATTCAAATCTCTCCTGAGAGTCAATTGGCCTTCATCCCGGTACGATCTATATATGATAATGTGCTGGTAACTCACGAGATGCTCCATTACCTGAAAATATCAAAAGCAAAAGTTAATACAACTATGGGAATTAAGACCGACATGTCTAAAACCTATGATAGAGTGGAATAGGATTTTCTAAACTGGGTGATGGAGATGCTAGGTTTCCACCCAATTTGGAAATGCTAGATCATGCAATGTATACGCACAATTACTTACTATTTTCTAATCAATGGAACAACAAGAGGCAAAGTTGTAGCCCATAAAGGAATCCGACAAGGGGATTCAATTTCTCTTATATATTTATCCTTTGTAATACTATCCTCTCAAGACTTTGTGACTCAGCTCAACGGGAAGGATCTCTAAAACGTTTCAAAGTAGCAAAGCATAGTCCTAGATTGAATCACCTTCTCTTAGCTAACGACACCATGTTTTTCAATAAAACGGATGTACAAGCTTTACAACACTACTGAAAATCTTGGAGGACTATGAATCTGTTTTGAGGCTACACCATAAACAAACGAAAATCGAGTATCAATTTCTCAAGGAAAATAGGAGACAGAGTCCAAGAGAGGGTTAAATAATCCCTGGGAATACAAAATACAAATAGGCGAGGAAAGTACCTTAGACTTCCTGAAACTTTTGGAAAAAAGAAGAAGATCAATTCAACTCTCTGCTGGAAATAATTAGACTAAAAACCATTGATTGGTCCTCAAAATTCCTCTCAGGGAAAACTATAATGCTCCAAGTGGTTCTCTCCTCCATCCCGACGTACACTTTGTTATTTTAAGATTCCAATAAGCTTATGTAAGAAAATTGAACACTTTTCATAAGATTCTGATGGGGTTCAAAGCGAGACCAAAGGAAAATGAACTGGATATCATGGAAGAAAATGACAAAGAGTAAGCAATCTGGCAGATTAGGGTTCATGGAAATTGAAACCTTTAGTGATGTCCTCCTAGCAAAGCTGAGCAGGAAGCTCATCACAAACCCGGACTATCTGTTGGCAAAAGTTATGACTGGTAAATATGCTCCTCATTCATCTTTTTTAGAGTGCTCTATGCCTCAAAACTCATCTCATGGGTTGAAAGGGACCTTTATTGGTAAGGAGCCGCTGAAGAAAAACCTTGATAGAGTTATTGGGGATGGATCCTCTACTCGTATTTGGCAAGACCTCTGGCTTTCAACTCAATCTCCAACTGTCCCTTTTGGCCCTACAAAAGAAAACCTAGAGAACATGCTGGTAAAGGATCATTTTCAACAGAGTTGTGCCAATAATAAATAGTATTATAGGCGAGTTAAAGAAAATATGCCCCAAAGATAAAAGCATATTCACAAAACAAATAAAAAGAAAATTTGCAAACAAAATATTAGCTATAAGTATATATTTTTTCCACTAGATAGTTGCTATAAGTATATATTTTTTTCAAAAATATATGTATATATTAACTATGAGTATACATCGAGGGATCGAGTCCCAACACCTATATTATGTAGAAAGTTGGCTAATGGGCTGACCAGTTAATGGCCCAATGTTGACAGAAAAAAATAGTTAACCAAATTTTTAAAATCAATTTTTTTTGTCAACATTGGGCCACAACTGGCCGGTCCATTAGACGAGTTCCTGCATAATGCATGCAGCAGGATTCGATCCCGAGATGTGTAAGTTCGCCTGTCTTTAGTGGACTTACCGTCTACCACTAGGCTAAATGCCACTTGCAAAAAATCAATTTTCTAATTCATTTGTTTCAACAAATTAAATAGTAAATTAATTAGATAATCTTTAAGATTGACATGTTAAACTATTAAATTATTGTCATTCGTAGATTACAACTCCTTAGCCAAGAAACATGTGGTACAAGTGGCTTATCCCTGATTTAGTGACCTAGTGGTGTAGTCAATTTACAAATTCTCAAGGCACTAGGGTTCAATTTTCCCCCAATACAAATGAAAGAAAAAAGGGTTTTAGGATGTAGGCTTTGGCTATGGATCGAACCTTGTCGATCCAATTATTGATAATAAAAATTTAAACAAACAATTCAAATATTTGTAAATATCTAAAAACTCAATATGTTTAGTGTATTTTTTGTAATAAAATAAATAAAATTTTTAAGATATATATGTCCCTAATTTTTTTTGGACAAAATATTATGCCCCTAAAATTTATCCACAAATTACATGCCCTACGCAAATGTTTAAAAAAATGTATTGTGGCACGGCCCTGATTTTCAATTAGATTCTAGAGAATGAGATATAGACAAAATCATGGAAATTCTTCCAAATCTTGAAGATATAGTTCTCAGAATCAAACCAAGCAAGTATGGAGCTAGAGACCAGTTCTGTTGTCTTCCAACTACGAGTGGTATTTACTCAGTAAATTCGGGTTATCACATTCAAGAAGATGGAGAACTTAGGGTCATTAACTTCGACTGACCACTCTCCTCATATGGACTGGATAAAAGACGTCTGGACTCCTAAAGGATCTCTTAAGATCAAGACCTTTATATGGAAAGCCTAAATAAGGCGTTACTAATAGAAGAGAGGCTACAAGCCATAGGAATCAAAGAGCAAGGAGCTTGCAAGTACTGTAATCAACTCGAATCCACAGAGCACCTATTTATTCACTACGAATTTTCGAAAACGCATTGAAGGAAGACTCCCATGAAGAATCAAATTAATCTTGATCAATTCCATATCTACAAGAACTAATCAATGCTGGAAACGGAATGACTACCTTACCTCCAATGGGTCTTCATTCATCATTGCTAGTGTCGTGGATCCTCTGGTCAATCTGGCTTACGAGAAAGAAAAGATGCTTTAAACCTTTATCACTGACTCCTAAAGAAACTTCACAAAAGGCAATTTCAAGAGCTAGAGAATGGTAGGAAACTCAAGAGACTAGCCCTTACAAAGCAACAACTCCTCAGCTCCATTATCAGTTGTGCCATTTACTAGTAAGAGTAACCATCTCGACAGATGCAGCTTGGGAGAAAGGAAAAGAGATTGCATGCTTAGCAGGTATCTTCTCCGATTGGACTTCAGATATGAGATTGTAGGTAACAAATCGGGTCTTCAATGTCAGCTCCCCTCTGATTGCGGAAGCTCTCGCAATCAAAATGGCATTTGACGATGCAGCAACAAGAAACCTCAACTTCATTAAGTTCCAATAAGATTATGAGATACTTATTTGACAAGTTTACAGATATGTAAAAGGTCTTTCTTATTTTCAACGTTAAGCCTTAGGTCAAATATATATGTTTACAAGTTAACCTAATGGTAACACATAATAAAAGACTGTAAAGTACATAATGTTGAATTAGCAATATACATAGGCTTCATATATCCCAACACCTCCCTAGAGTTGGAGTGTGGTCACAAACACCCAACTTGTGACAAAATCTATCAAACTTTTTTCATCTAAGAGCCTTGGTAAAGATATTAGCCAATTAATCCTTTGTGGAGACATGTGTAGGAGCAATGACACCACAAACTATCTCATCTCGTATAAAATGGCAATCAGAACCAACATGCTTAGTTCACTCATGAAACAACAGATTGACACTTAGATAGAGAGCCGTCATACTAGCGTAGTGTAGTGTGACCAAACAAGTACAGTCAACACCAAGAAGCATAAGAAGTTCACGTAGCCAAATGATTTCACTAACCGTATCAGCCATAGCTCTGTACTTGGCCTCAGATGAAGATCGTGAAACAACTCTTTGTTTCCGTGTCTTCCAAGAAATAGGTGAACCACCCAAAGTAATGAACCAACCAGTAAGAGACTGACATGACATAGGACATGCCGCCCAATCTGCATAGCACCAAGCATCTAACCAAATCAATATCGGCTCGAAACAAAATACCTTGACCCGTATTAGATTTCAAATATCGAACCACCCGCATCGCTGCATTCCAATGTTCAACACGCAGAGCTTTCATAAATTGTATTAACACATGGATGGCATAAGAGATCTCAGGTCGTGTGACACCAAGATAGATGAGACGTCCGAGAAAACAATGATACCGGGATGGATTATCATACAACGGACTAGAAGCTAGAGCTAAGGTATGATTCTGTTCTAAAGGATGTGTAACGGGTTTGTAACCAAGCAAACCGGTTTCACTAATGATGTCAAGTGTGTACTTCCGTTGTGAAAGCGACATACCCGTGGGTGAACATGCAATCTCAACACCGAGGAAATACTTGAGAAGCCAAGGTCCTTGATACGGAAGCAAGTGCTCAAGTAATTCTTGAACGACGCAATAACAGTTGATGTACTTCCAGTGATGATGAGATCGTCGACATAAACCAAAATGTTAAGACGTATCCCATCCTTGTCGTAAGTGAATAATGAGTAATCCATGTAGTTTTGTTCGAACCCATAGTTAAGAAGTGCAGAAGTGAGCTTAGTATACCAACACCGAGAAGCTTGTCGAAAATCATACAAACTCCTGTGTAAACCACACACCTGTGAAGAATCCGCTATGCGGAAACCCGGGGGAAGTTTAATATAGACTTCATCATCTAGATCACCATGCAAGAAAGCATTATGAACATCTATCTGATAGACCTGCCAATCACGAGATAAAGCAACCTCGAGAAAAGAACGAATGATGAAAACTTTACAAACAGGTGCGAATGTCTCGGTGCAATCAATACCTTCTTGTTAAGCATTGCCAAGAACGACAAGCCTTGCTTTGTATCGTTCAATAGACCCATCAGATTTGTACTTGATAGTAAAAACCCACTTACAACCCAATGCCTTCTTTCCCACAGGTAATGTTTCGGCTGTCCAAGTACCATTACCATCCAACGCATAAATCTCGCTCCACATGGCGTTGCACCAATGTTCATCCTCTACTGCTTCTTGATATGATCGGGGTATAACACACGAAGTAATGGCCGAGAGAAAGGCTTGGTGATGAGGCAAAAATTTTGAGCAATCCACATAAGCTTCGATAGAATACCAAGAGGAATTAGTAAAATCATGATCAGATTCATGATATGTAGTGTTGGTTACATAGTCATGAAGCTTAGTGGAGGCAATTTTTTTGCGATGACCACGGCCTAATTGTTCCTCCAGTGGCTTATTGTAATATCTCAGGTGCAGCATCCGCATCCGCTATAAGAGGTATGACAGCATCCGCAACATAAAGTATATCATCGATATCAAGTAGTCGAGAATCATGAGTATGAGTAGGAGTCGATGGTAATGGTTCAGGGAGTGTATCACAAGTAGGAGATGACAGCTCAAGAGACGGATCAGGTGTAGTATTCAGTTCATACTATTGTATCGGTTCTATGACATCCATAAATGATTGTGAAGCTGGAGAAACCTGTTCAGGTGCAGCCGAGAGCATAGGTATTAACGAAACAGGAGAATAAAGATCATCATCGTGATGATAACTATTTGGTGTAAGAGATGAAAATGGAGGTGAGACACGATTTGGTGAGACAAAAAGAAAATCAGTCTCAAAGAAAACAACATCCCCTGATACCAAAATCTGACCTATGTCTATGTTATAAACACGCCATCCCTTCTTACCATACAAATACCCTATAAAAATACTCTTGTTGCTACGAGTTTCAAACTTATCACCACCAGTATTCTTATTATGAACATAGCAAAGACACTTGAGAGTTCGCAAATGAGTAAGAGTAGGTCGACGATTATAAATTAGCTCAAACGGTGACTTTCCATTCAAGAAAGATGTTGGTGTTCGATTGATAAGATAGTCTGCTGTAAGAACACAGTAACCCCAAAATTCGATTGGCAAACTAGCTTGAAACCATAAAGCTCATGCCACATTAAGTATGTGTCGATGTTTTTGCTCAACACGATCATTTTGTTGTGGAGTGTACACACAAGAGGTCTCATGTGTGATGCTATTTTCTCGAAACCACGATGTTAAACTCAAGAATTTTGAACTGTTATCACTTTGTATAATTTTGATTTTCGTATCAAATTGTCGCTCGACCAGAATAATAAAATCTCGTAAAGTGGATGCTGTAGCCGATTTGTCAACTAGCAAATATAACCCAACTGCTCTAGAGTAGTCATCAACGATAGTAAGAAAATATTTGGACCCACAAAGAGATGGAGTACGATAAAGACCCCATAAATCACAGTGGACTAACTCAAAAAATGCTGATGTTTTATTAGAAATCAAAAGAAAAGTGTCACGAGTTTGTTTCGAACAAATACAAACATCACAATTGCGAGAATCAAAAGTACTACTGAAATCCAAATCTAATAACTCCATTGCTTTAGAAGAGGGTGACCCATACGCTGATGCCAAGCTTCCGCATACAAGTTGATAATAGTATGCATCTGCAAAGCATCTGTAATCCCTCTAAAGAAGTGAAGCAGGTTCCTCTGCTCACTGACAATGAGTTTCTATAGGCAATTGTAAAATAGAAATTAGATGACAATTAAGACCCTCCACGTAAAACACATTCTATAATTTCAACTGAGACCCCAACTGAACTGTTCCCTTTTTGTAAGCCTGAGTAAATCAACCATCTGGTAGGTTAATAAACATCGGTGTCATATCCCACACAGCAGAAAAAAAGAAAATCGAGTCTGTCATGTGATTAGAAGCGCTTGAATAAATAATCCAAGATTCACAGAAAAAAGTACCAGATAAGTTATCGGTTGGAGGTTGCTTTCGTTCATTAAGCATTCTAACTAGCATTTCCATTGTTGGTCTGTAAGTCCCGTAAAACCAAGCCAATCTACTTCAGTGATTGTTGTCGAGCCCGTGAAAGCAGGAGAGGAACTTGGACCCAAGACAACATTACTCGCACAATTTGGTTCGACGCGACGAAGTGGAGCAGGCGGAGGTTTAGAGTCAGCTAAAGTATGTCATGGTCGATCACCCCACCAATGGGGATATCCTATCTTATGAAAGCAATTAACAGCTAAGTGACCCGTACGACCACACGTAGTACACAACAACGATGGATCTTTGACAGTAGAATAAGAAGGAGGTCGATGGGATAGCGTTTGGACTGCAAAACTGACTGCATCTTGGCGATCATCAATGACCCGAGCGTGACGCCTTCCATCCTCATCTTACGATACCACTTGATATGCCTCGTCGACGGATGGAAGTGGATCTCGAGACAAAAGTGAAGACTTGATAGGACCATAAACTGAATCATCCAATCCCATTAAAAACTGATGCAACTTATCCTCCTCTCATTCCTTAGCAATCTCATCCAACATTTTTGCTTGTTGGAAATCCGCCAAAGTAGTCCAAATTTTTGATAGCTTCCCAAAATAGGCTTTAATAGTAATACCTTTTTGTTCACAATTTGTGAGTTCAGCTTTGAGACGTTGAACCCGTCGAACATTTTTCACTGAGAATCATTTTTGTATATGTGTCCAGAGATCATGAGCAATTTCATGATGGGACAAAGAGCTAGCAAGGTCCGGCGCTACAGTTATCTTGATCCAAGAGACAACCAAAATATTATTTTCCAATCCTCGAGATCGTCTGAGTCATCTGGTGGTTTCGGAATCTTGCCATCCAGGAAACCGAATTTCTTCCGAGCACGTAATGCTAAACGAATATTCAATGCCCATTCATCATAATTAGGGCCACGAAGTTGTGGTTGGGAGATGATGGCTCCTAGATTATCTCCAGATGAGAGATTATAGGGATCAATCCGACGGCGAGTTGATTCAACTCGAGGTTGCAAACCAGTTTGTGAACTGTCGACGGCAGAAGAATCCTTAGACATTGTGTGTAAGGATCCAAAGCACAAACCAGGTAAGAAAGAGAAGAGTAACTCGAGAGAGAAACGAGTAACTAAGGTCAAAGAAGAAGAAAGAAGAATGAGATCGATAGAATCCTAACCTAAGATTTTAGGTTTGGCTCTGATACCATGACAAGTTTACAGAGATGTAAAAGGTCTTTCTTATTTCCAACGTTAAGCCTTAGACCAAATATATATGTTTACAAGATAATCTAATGGTAACACATAAACAAAAGACTGTAAAGTACATAATGTTGATTTAACAATATACATGGGCTTCGTATAGCCCTAACATAATTCAAGTAAGCAAGAGAGAAACGCCTAAAGAAATCTATGGAATCTGCAAAGACATTTTTCAGATCGCCTCTGGTTTCAACTGTATATCCTTTAGCTTTATTGGTAGGAATAGTAACATGAAGACCGATTCGCTGGCAAAGACTGTATTAAATCCCACCAACTTCGTTTAAGTATTAATGATAATCTTTTGAAACCAAACAAAAAAAAAAGAAAAATTTAGGCTCTGGTTCAATGTGTCAATTTTAATCCTTTCATTTTCCTGATGAGATCATCTTTGGATTTCGAAAAAAGTTTTAAATTTTAACAGAAATTACTTTATCATATTAGAATATTCTCAAAAACATTTTAAAACGACCTTATGATATTATGGATTGTTTACCCGAATCATAATCCTCCGAATATTAAGACAGATAATTTTTATAGAACAAAAGGTAAAGAACACAAAAAATAAATAGGAGCCAAAGACATAAGAATCAATTGATTCTTTTGCCAGTTGATTAATTTTTGTTGTTCGCTATTCAATGTTGGTTGATAATATATTAACATTTCACCCAAAAACAATTTTTGGTTGATAAAAAACGTTATTTTAAAATTGATTTTTGTGAACTTTAAATGTTTTTGTTTCTTTCAAATAATTATGTGGATAGTAATATTATTTCTATTGAATTTTAAAGCTAGCCAAATATTGTGACGAATTCTTGAGGAACCATCTTCTGCTTAAAATAATTTAAACTTATAAAAGTTTAAAAGTAAATAAAAGAAAACTATATACGCCAAAAAAGAAAAAGAAATCAAAGAACCAAAAAAAAAAAAAACAGAAATCACTACAAGCTTTTGGATTATAACAAAAACTAGATGAATAGATAGTAATCGAGTTTTTTTTTTCTTTCTATGTTCTCTCTCTACCTCTCCCTATCTCTACGACAGTTGCATCTATTTGCTTGTAACTGTTTACTCTCACCGCAAAGTAGTTATCGCCCGTTATCAGTGGTTTTTCTTGATGTTATCAACTTAGTAACCGTTTTCTCTCCTATTTAACATCAATGTGTATCTTTGCTCTGATTCAATCTTGAAGAGTGCTTGTCTCAAAAGTTTTGCCAAAATTAGTTATTTCCATAAGAAGATGCAAGATTGTGTGATTGGCTTGAAGATGGGTCCGGTGGCATTGCCGGAGGACTTGTGTAATTCCACAGAATCGGTCAGTCAATTCCGTTTTATTGTGCATCTGGTGAATCCAAGAAAACAGAATTTGAGGGTTTTGGCTGCAGCGATGCCTCGCCTCTGGGAACTAGGACTTCCGTCAGTGGTTGGATTCAAGACAAATGTTGCATCCAATTTCTCTTTCCATCCAATGAGGCGATGAATTCTATGATTAAGCATGGCGTGTGGTCCTTCAACGAATGATTTGTGACGGTCCAAAAACTGAATCCCAATGTTCCGGTAAGTGATCAATGGTTTATTCCTTTTTGGGTGCAGGTGCATGGTATCCCTCTTCAGTACCTCCAATGGTGGGATTCATTGGCGACCAACTAGGCCATTACTTTGAAACAAACTTTGGTACAGACTCAATGGTTATTGTGGATTAAGTTCGCTTTCGCTTGTTGTGCAATCTTGAGAATCCGCTATATTTCATTGCCAATTCCCGTTTGGCCAAACGATGGTGGACTTGACCATGTGCTATGAATGTCTTCGCAACTTTTATGTACAGTGTGGGATGATAAATCAAGATGTAACTTAATGTCCGAAGCGACTTGAAGCGTCTTGTATTGATGATAACAATGAAGATCCCAGTGAAGCACATTATGATGATGATACTTGTGTTCCAGATGCGCCTGTGACGAATCCAGAGTGTGGTCCCTAGCCTTCTGGTTCTGAAACTTGCTTAATGAAGCGAATGCATATACTTCCACACCACGAACACGTAAGGCCAAGAATGATCCCATGGTTGGTTTGACTGCTTTGAATATGATATTGCTTTGCAAAGCCTACTGTCACCTAACAGGTGCCACCAATACGCTCGAGAATCATTCCAAGCGCACTTGCACACAATCCGGTTTCATGGACATCTGCAATTGGTACTATTACCCTAAAGCAGGCGCTGGTACATCTATTGCTAATGGTTAAGGTTCTGTCTTGCCACAAGAAGACAACTTTGGTGATGGTACGGTGGGGCATAAGCTATCGGAGGCGCCATAAATGTCATTTTTTGGAACTGTTGGGGTATTTAAGGGTCCCTGACAGTTCAACGTCTAAAAGATCTTAAGTTTACTTATGATCCAGACTTTCTCTTTTTAGTGGTAACCAAGAACAAAGATGATGATGTTCGAGATTTGGCTCTACTTTTAGGCTATGATAATGTAAGGTGTGTCTCACCTAGGGGATTAAGTGGGGGAATAGCTTTATTTTGGAAGAAATTGACTTCTGTAACTATGTACTCTACTGATCCTAGGCTGTTTAATTGTAAGATAAATAAAGACAAAGAGCTCTTCTCCTGTTCTTTCATTTATGGCAATCCGACTCGCAAACTAAGACACCATTTGTGGGAAACTTTGGAGCATATAAAATCATATCGACCATGGCTCCTTTTTGGTGATTTTAATGAGATTTTAAAGGTTGAAAAAAAAGTGGCAAGCCTCGTGAACCATTGATTTTCTGTGATTTCCATAACATGGTTACAATGTGCGATCTCACAAATTTAGACTTTGTTGGCACCAACATGTCATGGGTTGGACGTCTAGGCCCACATTTGGTTGAGTGTAAGTTAGATTGAGCTCTTGCTTATTTGGTGGAATATTTACCATTGGTGGAATCAGATCATCCCTTGGCTATACTGAAAATTGTTAAGAGTACGAATAGAGGTGTTAAAATGTTACATTATGATGTACGATGTAACGATTATGAGAACTTAGATACTCTGGTCCGTGTTGCCTCGTCTCAATCTGAAGACTCTTATTCATTTTGCGAATTAGGGATTTCTATTGTTGATTGGATAAAGTCTTGTCGACAAACAATCTTTACATGGCACCGTGCTAACAGGTTGAACTTGGGGACCCGTATTAAGGAATAAATCTCAAAGATTGATGTGCTACAGAGGGACCCTTCGGTACCATAGTCTCGTATCTGTGAGTTACTTTCTGAGTTAAATTATGCATTTCGTCAAGAGGAATTGTATTGGAAGCAAAAGAGCCAGAACACATGGCTACAAATAGGTGATGCCAATATCTGTTTATTCCACGCCTCAGTTCAGAATCATATCATACAAAATATGTTAACACAAGTAACTATAATCGGTGTTGAGACGGTGTATGGTAATGAAGCTATTGCACGAGAAGGGATTCACTATTTTAAGGACTTATTCACTATTGGTAGCTAGTAGTTTCAGAGGCCATGAACGCGTATTTGGTCAAGGAAGTTACTCAAGAGGAGGTGCATGATGTTATNGTAAGAGAGTGTCGAACCAATACTCAGAATAGCATGCAATCAACCTATCTGTAACCCTAGTTCTAGTTCAGCAGCCTACCAATCTGTCACAAAGGCAAGGTATAGTTTTCAAGATGAGCTTAAAATCTAGCTAATAGGACAAAAGTCACTAAAAGACAAAATAAA
>OVBA01004173.1:0-24557 GCA_900406435.1 Lepidium aucheri | reverse complement strand
TTCTTTAATTGCTTTAGTTTATTTCTTTTAAAATTTGCATTGCTGCTTCCGTAACAAGCTTAGGAGCTTTCAGTTCGCTACGGAATTGAAATCTGTGTTATCTGTTATGGACCAGACGGAAAGTTTAAGATATAGCCAGAAGACAGAGAGAAGGTAGAGGACATGGCACATAGGTACAGTGAATTAGACAAGAAACAACGGCTCAAAAGAAGCGTTGGTCTTCGCGATTTTCATCAGAAGATCCATAATGATGATTCCAAGAAGAAGAGGGAAGTGAGACGTGGATCCAAAGTCAAGTATCCGGTTTGGGACCCCAAGTTTGATAACTACTCTGTGGATCAACTTAAGGAACTGTATCAGTCTCTGGAACATAGTCGAAACAGAATCCAAGATAGACTTAGCGTTGTTGCTAAATCTCAGGGTCAGAGAAAGATACAGAACATGGACATGGTTAATCAAGAGTTGATGATAACTACTTTGATGAATCATCTCTAACAACATCCAAACCAGGTTTCCACGTATATATTTAACTATGGAAAAAAATCTTTATCTCAAATCCCAGTTTCGGCAACAGCTTTAAACCAAGCACAATCTCTGGCTCCAATTCCTTGTGCACTAACCAATTACTCGATTTCGAATATGGGAAATTACTCCGGGTTACTTGGTCTACGAGAAACAGTATCAATGGGTTTCAGAACATGAACATGATCACCCACAATGGCAACAATAGCATTAATGATTTCTTAAAACAGATTGATCAGAATCCCATCATGGAAAGTTACTTTGGCATACTTGGATTTCAACAACAAAACCGAATCAATGAGCTTGAGAACATTAGCACGTACAGCTACAATGACTTGAACAGTTTCAATGTGGACGATTATCTAAGATTGCTTGGGATACAAGGAACTGGTACTAATGTGTTGGGGAATAAGAACATGTACGACAACAACATCATTAACATTAACGGTTCTTCGCATCAGCTTGCTCAATTTCCATCACAAACACCAGCACCAGGTTTTCAGTTTTGATCAGTCCCAACATATTATTAGGTCCTCCCTATGAGATTTGATCTCTGGCGGTGCCTATAATAACTACTCCATCCGTTTCGCAAAAAGTATCATTCTAGGAGAAAAAAAGTGTTTCACAAAGAGTGTCATTCTACGATTTTAATGTAACTTTTAACAAAAAATTCCTATTTAAACCTCCAATTATTTTTTTTAACATAGAATCTAGCTAATCATTACCTTTAATTTATAGGGATATAAATGACTTTGTATATTGTTTCTTAATTTATGTGAAAAAACCTAGAATGACATTTTTTAAGAAACAAGGAGTAGTAATTAAGAAGAGTATTCGTAGATTTTGGTTTATGCAAGTATCATTCTGTGTTTTTATTATGTCTGATGTACGCCTAAATGAAATGACTATTCACGATTTCTTCCTCTTTTGCAATGAATTTATGTCAAGCTTTTAGATGGTAAGAAAGATAGCTCTCTCTCGAATCGTCTGTTTCTGATGCATTAAAAATGTAAAAAAAGGGAAAATTGTAATGAAATGAAATATGGGTAATAAATACAAAAATCTACAAATTGTTATACGAGAGTGCAATTAAGTGTTTTGTTTGGCAATAACCACGACTGAAATTAAAAGGATGAAGTGTGGGACCCATTGCACACAGAGCAAAACTTATTAGCAAAAGAATTGTCTCTTTGGTGATGATGAAGAATCCTATTCGAATTCAAGTGAGTGCTCTTTCTCCTCTTTTAATAATTCTGGTTTCTAGGGCTAATTTTCTTTGAGTGATTTGTCTATCAAGCAGACCAATTTAGTCTAGGGGTTTCGGCGAGACATTGCAAAGTATATTTTCCATAAAGAACTTGTTCCAATTTCAATTTGGAGTCAATTTTGTCTCTTGTTTGTCTACTTCCATGATTGGGATTCTTCACTCGGTTTTTTTGTTGTTGATTTCAAGATCAATCTCTTTAATTGAAAGATAAGATTTTTATTTTGGATTCTAAGTTTAATGGAGCCACGTAACATTTCTAGGATTTTATATTCTGTGAATGGTTTTACGGTTGAAAATCTATATTCTCGTTAAGCAGACTTTGCTATGTGACAAAAAATTGAATGATGATTGCTTAAGCCAACAGAAGCAGATGTAATAATACCTTCTTTCTCTACATGTTTGCTAATTTTCGTCTCTTTTTTTTTGGTCTAAAATATGGCATTTCATTAATTCTCAATTGTGTTTTACAAATGGGTCTATAAAACACCAAGGCCCACTACGAAAAAGATAGAAGTTAAAACATAAAAGCCTAAAAGGCTGGATAACCTTCTCCAATCCATGGAGAAATGAGTGAATCTTATGGGCCAAAAAGGCCCAATAACCGATTACAACTTGAATTAGGCCCAGACCCCAAAACCCTAGGTAGCCAAACTTAAGGGAATGGTGGTCTGGAGCGCCGCCTCTCGGTGAAGATTGCTGAAACCGGAAGAACTCCGGCATAGACAACTTGCGATCCAAAGAGAGAACTCCTTCTTCTAGTATCCTGGTCTTGTTTACAGTAGAGGGGCTCTTTGTCGATTTAAGATCTACTCTACCGGAGCTTGAAGAAGTTTTAACAGACCCGTAAAACTCTTGATAGATCAGATCGACAGAAGTTCGTTCTAGATCGGCGGTCAAGAGTTGGTTGCGCTCAGTGAGTCTCGGGCTGTAGAGATGAAGTCTCGGCAGAGATGCAACGCCGGAGTAATGAGAACGGCTATAACCATCACTACCAGAGGGTTGCTTAAGGAGCCGGTGAAACCTTGGCGGAGTATATCGTGAACCCAACAGATCTCGCCATAAGCTTGTTGGCGGAGGATCGGAGAGTAGATCTCGTGACCTCGGGATGGATCGAGCTCGCTACAAAGATTTCTCGGAAGACCCAGAGGTCGGCGAACCCGAGAAAATGGACGGAGAGGGTGTGAAGGCAGAGATCGGTGGCTTTCTCTGCTTTGTTGGACACTTCCGATGGAGAGACAATAGTTCCACCACTCCAGATCTAGATCCACTAGAATAGATCTTGATTTCACCGCCGGAATTAGAAAAAAGGCACACAGCCATGTAGAAAGTAACCGGTGATACGAGAAAGCAGAGCAAAGAAAAGAAGAAAAGCCTTCGCCCGTGGCCAAAGGCACCGCCGGCGACGACGAAAAGGGACTGAACAAGCTTCTCGATATTTTCGTCTCTTTTATGATCTTCTTTACTGCAGATTATCTTTTGACATTTTGGGTGCTGCTACTAGTTTGCGAGCCTTGGATAAGAGATTTGAAAACGGCAGACGATAAAGTTAAAGATGAGGCAATACAGATAATGGGAACATTTCAGATTCTTCTGAGACTTGTTGTTTTTGATCTCGATTATACTCTCTGACCTTTTTACTGGTTCGTTTTTGTTTTCCTTTCTTCATTTCAATCTCCAAGTATTTTGCAACTTAGGTTAAATTACAAGGAAAATATCCATTTGACAAAGGAATTCTACTTTGGGATTTAAAGTTTTCAGAAAAAGAGTTTAAAACTTATATATCTCAATATATCTGCATATGTAGTGAATGTCGCTCGAAACGTGAAATGCCGTCAATGTATCCACAAGCAAAAGGTATACTGAATGCATTGAAAGAGAAAGGAATTGAGATGGCTATTGCTTCGAGATCTCCTACTTCAGATATTGCGAACACATTCATTGACAAATTGAATATTAAGTCCATGTTTGTTGCCAAGGTTAGTTTTGAATCATCTTTGTTCTTGTTTTCATCTTATGTATCTCTTTGATGTGGTTCACTATGATGGCAAATCTTGATTTAAGCGATGAGTTTGTATCAGATACTTCGCATATTGCTAACAAATTCATTGAAAAATTGAACATTTAATCTCATATTTGATGCAAAAGTTAATTTTGAAACATTTTTGCTCTGTTTTTCCCTTAAGTATCTCTTCGATCTGGGTCATGTGGTAGCGAATCATGATTTCAAGTGATCAGATTTATTAAATACTACAGGTATTGCTAACACATTCAAATTGAACACCAACTTAAGGTCACTTTTGAAACATTTTCAATTCTTGTTTGTCTCTATTAGATGTGGTTCATTGTGAATCTTGATTTTAAGCGATGAATTTATATAAGATACTTCAGATTTTGCTAATACATTCATTGACAAATTGTATATTAAGTCCATGTCTGTTGTCAATATCAGTTTTGAAACATCTTTTATTTCCCTTATGCTATGTCTCTATTTGATTCAAGCGATGTATTTATCAAATACTTCAGATATTGCTAACACATTCGTTGAAACAAAGCATTAAGCTCATGTTTGTTGCCAATGTTAGTTTTGAAAAACATCTCTACTTTTCCCCTATCTCTCTTTGATTTGGGTCACCATGGTAGGAAATCTTGATATATGAATTTGTATTAGAAATTATGATTCTGAGTGCTTAGAAGGTGTCTTTATGATATTAGTAAAACGGGTTTATTTCAGGTAATATACTCAAGTTGGACTCACAAGACATAACATTTTCAGAAGATACACACAAGAACAGGGGTTCCTTTTACAGCAATGCTCTTCTTCGATGATGAAGACAGAAACATTAAATCAGTTAAAAACAAACTATGATTTGGCACTTTATTGAGCGTACAATTACATAAACAGAACTGGTTTGTTTTATTTGTGTGCCAATAATTCATAAACATTGAATCTTTGTTCAATAGGTCTCAAAAATGGGAGTGGCAACCATCTTGGTGGGTAATGGTGTGACTCTGGAGTATTCAGAGAAGGACTTACTGAGTTTTCACAAAATCACAATAATATCAAGAAGAATAAATAGTTTTGGCGCAACAAGTATTCTGTGAAGCCTGCATCATCTGAGATAGACAAAGACTAACATTGATGATCTCCCGTTCAAGCTCTGAATTGGACATAAAAATTCTGAGAGTGGGTAGTTATTACATATTGAACCAAAAGATTGATATGGATCATATTTGAATCAAGAATCACATTTCGTTATAAGCTAATAATGGTTTGTTTATCATGTTTTACTATACCTAAGAATAACATGCACATTCGACTTAAACGGAGATAAATCAATTACTTGCATCAAGCAAGTGAATGACACATTGCCTGTAATTTGAATTCATGGCTTTGATTGGTAAACCATTATAATCGTCTAATGGCATAAATAAAATAAAATTGCAGAATAAGGTTTTGATTGGTAATCGCATAATAGTCTAATGGCGTAATGTAATGTGATTCTGCCAAAATTTTACCAATCAGCATAACGTGCATAATAGTGTAATCTAATGCAATTTTGCAACTTTTTTTCTGCACAAAAGTTTACAAAGGCAAATAAGCCTGTTTTTGTTGTTTTTTTGCCTAATGATAAAAAAATAATTAAACAATCTAATATTTACATCCACCAATACCACTTATGATGCAAAAAGGTATGACATACAATATTTACGATCGATAACAACATAACTTTTATAATTTTTATTACAACTACCACCAACGTATAAGTAATTTGTTTCCTCTAACAAATATTTTCAACATAAGCCATCTTTATGTTTTCATCAAAAACTTTGTCAATTATACATGGGTTACAAAAACTTTTTGAAACTATTTATATATTAATACCATTGAGTTATCAGAATTGATGCAACTTGAAGAAACTGTTATCGTTGAATTGCTTATTATGCCAATCATGGAACATTATCAAAAATATTACAATAGAAAAAAACCTATGAGAGGGAATGGGGAACTGCTTGAAGTCTACTCAAGGTGCATATATACGAAGATCCAACACGTTGTCATAATTTGATAATGATGGATAGTCAGATATTTAGAAGGTTATATGAAAAATTACAGCGTGACTACGATATTCGTAACACAAGGCACATGTGTGTTGATGAGTGTGTAGAAATTTATTTTTTGACATGTGCACGTAATATGGTACAACGTTTTGTTGCGATAATCTTTGGACATTCTCAGGAAACGATCAACAGAAAATTCCATGAAGTCCTTGAAGCATGCTTTTTACTCGCCGGTGAACTAATGCCAACACAATCACAACAAGACTCGAAAAGGTACCTCGGGCTTTAAATTCAGATCACCGTTATTGGCCTTACTTCAAAGGATTTATAGGAGCTATGGATAGAACACACATTCCAGTTAGAGTACCAAAAACATAAGCATTAACGTTTTGGAACCGACATGCCTACACAAGTCTTAACATTTTGGCCATATGTGATGTACACATACTTTTCAGATATGCATGGATCAGAGTTCCTGGATCAGCCCATGATGCAAGAGTGTTAATGATGGCTATGAATGATGATTCAACTTTTCCTATGCCTCCTTCAGCAAAATACTATCTCGTAGACTCTGGATATGCAAACAAAAAAGGATTTCTCGCCCCATATCAAGAAGGTCCAAGATATCACCTCCAACAATTTCAATCTGGTGGACCACCATGACATCAACAAGAGACTTTTAAAAAGTTACATTCCTCATTTCGCTTGGTTATTGAACATACTTTTGGCGTGTGGAAAAAATTGGAAAATTTTAGATGATCACCCAAGATATAATAAGAAGATTCAGAATAAAGTGATTCAAGGTACAATGGTGTTACATAATTTCATTCGAATCTTGAAAATTCCGGATATGGATTTTGACCAAGCATCAAAAGATAATATGGATGGACAAGAAGATAATTATGAGGATCAAACAACTTTACAAATCGAGGTGGAACAAGATAAAATACACACTGAAGAAAGAAATGCAGGTCAGTATATGAAGATTGTAAGAAATGAAATTGCATCTACGATTTGGGTTTCACAACACCATTAGATATTTTTTGTGTCATGAACGTATTAAGATTAATTATAATAAAAATATTAAATATGTTATTTTTTTAGTATTTATAAAATATTCCAAGTAGTAAATATATAATTTAATATTATAAATTAATATCTTTTAAAAATATAAGAAATATTTATATATACTAAAACAATTATTAAGAAAACTAATAGTATAATATTAATAATATTAAATTATATTATGCCATTCAACAAAAATTATGCCAATCACCATTTGATTCTGCCAAAATTCATTCTGCAATGTATCATTCTGCAAATTTTTGTTTTGCAACTTTTATTCTACAAGTTTATTTTATTTATGCCAATAGGCGATTATACAGTTTTACCAATCGAATCCTAAAAGTTACAGAACAAAAATTTGCAGAATGATATATTGCAGAATAGATTTTGGCAGAATGAGATGGTGATTGACTTAACTTTTATTGAATGACATAATATAATATAATATTATTAATATTCCACTATTGATTTTCTTAATAATTGTTATAGTATATTATAAATATTTCTTGTATTTTAAAAAATAATAACTATTTTTAAAATTAAATTACATATTTAATACTTGAATATTTTATAAATACTAAAAATAACACATTTATTACTTTTTATTATAATTAATTTTAATACATTCATGACACAAAAATACCTAATGATGTTGTGAAACCCAAATTAGAGATGCAATTTTATTTCTTACAATCTTCATGTATTGACATGTGTTTTCTTATTCAGCGTGTATTGTATCTTGTTCCACTTTGGCTTGTAATGTTGTTGATCCTCATAATTATCTTCTTGTCCATCCATATTATCTTGTGATGCTTGGTAAAAATCTATATCTCGAATTTCCAAGATTCGAATGAAATTGTGTAACGCCATTGTACCTTAAATCACTTTATTCTGAATCTTCATATTATATCTTGGGTGATCATCTAAAATTCTTTACTTTTTTTTCCACACACCAAAAGTACGCTCAACAACCAAAGTGAGGAATGCAACCTGTTAAAAGTCTCTTCTTGATTTCGTGATGGTCCACCGGATTAAAATTGTTGGAGGTGATATCTTGGACCTCCTCGATATGGGGCGAGAAATCTTTTTTTGTTTGCATATCCAGAGTCTACAAGATAGTATTTTCCTGAATGAGACATAGGAAAAGTTGGATCCTCATTCATAGCCATCATTAACAGTCTTGCATCATGGGTTGATCCAGGAACTCTTATCCATGCATATATGAATAGTATGTGTAAGTTAAGACTTGTGTTGCCATGTCAGTTCCAAAACATTAATGCTTCTATTATTGGTACTCTAACTGGAATGTGTGTTTCGTCCATAGCTCCTATAAATCCTCTAAAATAAGGCCAATAACGATGATCTGAACTTAAAGCTCGAGGTACCTTTTTAAGCTCTTGTTTTGAATGTGTTGTAGTTCACCGGTGAGTAAAAAGCATGCTTCAAGGACTTCATGGAATTTTTTGTTGATCGTTTCCTGAGAATGTCCAAAGATTATCGCAACAAAACGTTGTACCATATTATGTGCATATGTCAAAAGATAAATTGCTACACATTCATCAACACACATGTGCCTTGTGTTACAAATATCGTAATCACGCTGTAGTTTTTCACATAAGCTTCTAAATATCCTACTATCCATCCTTATCAAATTGTGACAATGTGTTGGATATTTGAATATATGCACCTTGAGTAGACTCCAACCGTTTCCCCATTCCCCTCTCATAGGTCTTCTCTTGTAATATTTTTGATGGTGTTCCATAATTTGCATAATAAGCAATTTGACGATAACATTATCTTCAAGTTACATCAATTCAGATAACTCAATGGTATTTTAATATATAACTAGTTTCAAAAAGTCTTTGTAACCCATGTATAATTGAAAAAGTTTTTAATGAAAATTTAAAGATGGCTTGTGTTGAAAATATTTATTAGAGAAAACAAATTACTTATATGTTGGTGGTAGTCATAATAAATATTGTAAAAATTATTGCGTTTCATTGATCATAAATATTGTATGTCATACCTTTTTGCATCATAACTGGTATTAGTGGATGTAATTATTAGACTATTTAATTATTTTTTTATCATTAGGTAAAAAACAATAATAACTTCCTTATTTGCCTAATCACATTTTCCTTTTAAATTTTTAGGCTGAAAAAAATTTACAAAATTGTATTAAATTATGCCATTATGCATGTTATGCTGATTGGTAAAATTTATGCAGAGTCACATTATATTATGCCATTAGGCGATTATACAATTACCAGTCGAAGCCTATATTTACATTTGAAGGCGTCTAGTAACCATTAATATTAATTATTTGGCTTCGAATGGGGAATGCAGTCCAAAAAATGAAAATCATGCAGATCACGCAGAACAAATGAAGATCATGCAGATCATACATAACATATTTTATATTATTATTTTATTATAAGATTTTTTTTACAATTTTGTAATTTTGATAAATAAGAAGAGAAATAAAGTAGAATCAATTGATCATAAAATTTTATAATAAAATCAAGAAAAAATTTTGATTCTATGAGCGTTAGATTACTTTCGCTCCAACAAAAAATAATTTTGTATTTTCTCTATTATACATTTTTAACATTCTTTTCTATTTTTCATCAATAATTATAAATAAAAAATACATATCATAAGTGTATATGTACTAATTGGTGTGTCATATAATTGACTGTTGAAGAAATGAGTAAATAAATATTAAAGAAACAAGTAAATGAGTGTTGAAGAAAAAAAAGAAAGGATGCAGATTATGGACGCACAGGAACAAGAAGAGTGCTATCTATATTTTCCTTGCTTTCTTAGACTGCACATATCAATTTGTTATTTTAATTTTCATTTGTACTTTATAAAAATTATAAATAAAATATGTGATTGGGGATATAAATTGCAGATGGCGTAAAATGCAATTAATCTGCAGCTCATCTGCCAAACATTCAAAGCTTTTATCTTCTTAAACTTCTTAACACTGGCTGTCTTAACAATTTACAAGGCCCTGAGTAAAATTAATAATAGGCCATATAAATCTAGGAATGAGATGGGAAACATATTTATAAAAACAGATGAAAATATCAATTTTCGTAATTAGAAGAAAGAGGCGAAGGAAAACATGAATTTTATATTATGGATCCAAAGAATAATAAAAATAACTTTTTAAAATGTTGGTACAACTTGGAAAACAACTCAGTTTCAAAAGAAGGACTTGCCTATGCTCGGACTATTAGATCCTCTTTCTAAGGCTGAATGGAAGAGGAAAAGCAATGAAGAATCCAGCAAAGAACAAACTCCACAGAAACGCCAAACCCAAAGGATGGTCCCCGTTTTAGGACTGTCCAAAGATCAATGAGTATCTTGATATGGAATCGTCAGGGATTGGGGCGATCTCAATACTTGGCAGTTCTTCGTCTCATGGAGCTGCGTAAAAAGTATTTCCCTGAGGTGTTGTTCTTATAAAAACAGTGAACTCAAGAAATATTATTGTAGATATAAAAGTATGGCTAGGCTACGACTATGTACATATGGTAGAACCAGTTGGCAAGTGCGGTGGGCTTGCCCTTTTTAGGAAGAAAAGTCTGTCCCTGGATCTTCTCTTTGCTGATAAGAACTTAATGGATCTCCAAGTTCAGTTTGGTACTTAAAATTTCTTCATAAATTTTTTTTACGGCAATCCTCTTGTCAGTTTGAGGCATTTAGTTTAGGAAAAGATTGCTAGATTGAATGCAAACAGAACTAGCAGCTGGGCATTAATGGGTAACTTTAATGAAATTCTTTGTTATGGTGAGAAACTAGGTGTCCCACCTCAGCCTCAATCATCCTTTATACCCTTCTCAAATAATGGGCTGTAACATGATAGAACTTGATGTATTCGGGAACAGTTTCACCTGGAGAGATCACAAATTTGATCACTGGATACAGTCCAAATTAGATAGGGGTTTTACAAACTCAGATTGGATGCTTCAGTTCCCAGGCTCAAATCAAAAGTTTTTGGAAAAGAAAGACTTTGATCATAGGCATGTCCTTATTAACCTATTTTCTTCATATGCCTCTTACAAAGGTAGTTTTCGGTTTGACAAGAGGCTTTTAAATAAGCCTCTAGTCAAAGAAACCATACATGCTGCCTGGTCCAACATGCCAAATGGGTTTGTATCTACGAGGTTAAAAGGCTGCAGGAAGGCATTAAGTAATTGGAAAAGGGACAATAACACAAACTCTTCACAGAAAATTGATGCTCTTCAACTGGAAATTCAGAGAGCCCACACTAGTCCTGCTACATGCTTTAAACTCATGGCCGACTTGAAATATCAGTTGGTAAGAGCTCACAGAGAGGAGGAGAGTTTCTGGCATCTAAAAAGTTAGGATCAATGGCTAAGAGAGGATGACAAAAATACTAGGTATTTTCACTCTTCAGTCATAGCAAACAGAACTAGGAACACTTTGCAAAAGCTTGTGGATACTGCATGACGAATACATAGCTCGGATGCTTCCATGGGGTCTCTTACTGCAGCCTATTTTCAAGACCTATTCACCTCTTCTATCCCACCTGACCAACACACAATTTTCAAAGGTTTTGAAAATCACGAGTTACTGAACACATGAATCAATCCCTAACAGCAGAGGTGACAAGGGAGGAAGTCCAGATTGCTGTTTTCTCAATCAAACCTTCGAGTGCTCCAGGAGCTGATGGTATGTCGGCCCTGTTTTTCCAAAAGTATTCGGAAACAGTTGGCTCTACACTTACAGATGAGGTACTCAATTTTTTCTCATCAGGCTTGTTTGACAAGGAATGGATTTTTATACAATTGTGTCTTATCCCGAAGATAGAAGACGCAAAGATGATGAAGGAATTGAGACCCATCAGCTTATGTTCGGTAAAGTACAAGGTGATAGCTAAGATAAATGGCTTGTTTACAGCTCTGATTGAGTGGTATTATTTCGCCTACATAATCGGCTTTTGTTGCGGATAGGGACATTGGAGACAACATCATGATAGCACACGAGATCATCCACAGTCTTAAGTCTCACCCTTCTTTCTCCAAAAACGGTATAGTTGTGAAGACGGACATGTCCAAAGCCTTTAACATCATAGAATGGAATTATCTTCTTTGCCTTCTTAAAGCTCTTGATTTTCATGAGAGGTGGATAAAATGGATATGGGCTTGTGTGACAACAATCACATATTCGGTTCTAATCAACGGACAACCTTATGGAATGGTGAAACCGCATCGTGGACTGCATCAAGGGAACCCCCTGTTACAGTTCCTTTTTTTCTTATGCACAAAAGGCTTATCACACCTCATGAAAAAGCTGAAGCATAGGGCTCTCTCAATGGGATTTCTTTCTACAATTCAGGTCCTTCTATACACCACCTATTCTTCGCCGATGATAGCTTATTTATGTGTCAAGCTAAGAAATCTGAGGTAACATCACTCATTCACATCCTTAACTGCTATGGAACTGCTTTGGGCCAGATGATTAACTATGATAAATCTGCCATATCCTTCGGCTCCAAGATATCTGTGGACATGAAAGGCAAGATAAAAAGCATTCTCACAATCCAAAATGAAGGGGGCACTAGTACCTATCTCGGCTTACCGGAATGTTTCAGCCAAAGTAAAACACAGATATTATGTTTTTTGCAAAACAAATTAAATAATAGGCTGACAGACTGGTTTGCTTGTTCTCTGTCTTAAGGAGCGAAAGAAATCCTCTTGAAAATAATAGCAATGGCACTACCTGTTTATACTATGAGCTGCTTCCCTATCCCCAAGTCCACCTGCAAATCTCTTTCCTCGGTAATGTCTGGGTTTTGGTGGAATAGTCTTGAAGGAACAAATAAAGTCCATTGGATGGCTTGAGATAAGATGTGTTTACCAAAAGATCAAGGAGGTTTGGTTTCAAAGACATTGGTATTTTTAATTAATCATTGTTAGCTAAGCAAGACTAGAGGTTACTACATGTGTCTACGTCCCTCTTCTCTACGTTGATGAAGCGCAGATATTACCCACTGTCTGACTTCTTACAGGCGCCTCTTGGTAGAGCCCATCCTTTGCATGGAAAAGTATACTCTTTGGAAGAGAATTACTTATTCAAGGTATGCAGCAAAAAGTGGGTAATGGAGATTCTATGCACGTGTGGACAACTCCTTGGCTTAATGATGGAGAGATGAGAGCTCCCCTAAGGAAAACACGAGTGGTCAATGTAAACCTCAAAGTTAAAGATCTCATTGGCAGTTAATCAGGAGATTGGAATATGCAGATGTTACATCGGAATTTCTTCCGTTCGGACATCAAATACATCTTAAACATTAAACTTTCGACCAGAATGGATGAATTCTTCACGTGGAGTTACACAAAAAGTGGGGAATACACTTCAAAATCAGGTTATAAAGTGGCAGCTAAGGCCCACGATTTGAAGAAAATTGGTCAGGCTGTGAAGGAGTAAAGGAGCAGGTATGGAAGTTATTAATCCTCTCAAAGATCAAGGCTTTTCTTTGGAAGGCAATCTCTGGAACTCTGTCTGTGGTAGATAATCTGATACAAAAACACATTATGGAAGAAGCAATATGCCAAAAGTATGGAGAAGAAGGTGATTCAATCAATCACATACTATTCTCTTGTTTTTTTGCGAGGCAAGTCTGGGCTCTATCTTTATTTCCAACACCAACACAAGGTTTCAATGAACACTCTGCAGCCTTTAATATTAACTACATTCTGGATTTGAAAGGTGTGAAAAGTTACCCCAAAAATACTCAAGGCATAGGTCCTTGGATGGTGTGGTCTTTATGGAAAAATCACAATGCCTTCTTCTTTGAAGGCAAAAAACTATCTCTGCTTCACCTTAAGAACACCATAAGACAAGATAGTGAAAGTTACACAATGGCTCAAAATACTGAGATCGAAATAGCAAATGAACAATACATGTCTCCCACGCCCCCAAAGACTTCTTGGAATCCTCCTCCTGAAAGTTGGCTTAAATTTAATGTTGGGGTCACATAGAATAGAGAGAAGAATACTGCAGGTGTAGGGTGGCTTTTGGTAAATAAAAGTAGACATGGAATGTTACATGGAAGATCCAGTTTTACCAACATTTTCTCAGAAGAATATGAAATCTTTGATAATAAACAAGATCAATTTTGGTGTAGATAATTCAACCTTGTTTGGTGCTACCAAACGACCAAACGCATGGCCAAACTACAAGTCCCAAGCAGAAGGAATTCATCAGGTATTGATGACCATTCTATTTTGGAACATTCTTTTGGAAAATAGAACTGCTAACAAAGGAGCTTATCTAATTTCTAGAAGCGCTTCTCGTTTGGATCATTGGCAATCATACATTGTAGCAGGTTTTCTTTCATGGTTAATGAATTGTTGAGGTCAATTAAGATTAACCATTCTCGGTAATCCTCTGCTTTTTTATTGGGTCTGATTTTTTTGGTTGTAACTGAACCTCTTAAGTGTTTAATATTAAAATCTACCGACGAAAAAAATGTTGGTACAAGTAATCAAGTAATGAGGAATAAAAAAAGTCCTATAATAATGATGCACTAAATAAAAAAATTAAAAAAAATCTTGTTTATGTGTAAACAAAAAATATAAATTCGAACAACTTTAATTGGATTTAAATAGATAAATACAAAAAAAATTAATGTAAATCTATGCTAAAAATGAAATAATTTCTCTCTCAGACTCGAGCTAACTAGTTTTTCATTCACTTCGGGCTCATATGTCTTGCCTTGATTCATGACTCTTGTTTTATAGATGTTTTCCTTCGTATTTTTTGGAGAATATTTTGATTTATTCATTATAGTTGGGTGGTATCTTCGTCTTCTTTATTATCTCAATGAATCATACTGATTTACGAGATTCTATTTCCTTAATTGGTTAGCACGTTGATGGTTATCCCGTAGAAAATATTTTTTTCTTCACCAGTCAGCACACAAAGTGACTTGGCCTTTTAATTTTGGGTGAGGTCTTTGACCTTTTTTCGTGTTGGATCCTCTCTTTTTATAAGGCCCGAGCGATTTAAACCTAACCATAAGCAGTAGCCCCCAACTTTCTTATTCGAGCGTGGGAGAATAATGAAGCGATTCACTTTCTTTTTCCTTTCTTCATTTGTCTCGAAGTTGGAACTTTTCCTATTTTGAGATCTACAGTCAGATCTTATATTATGATCATATCAAAAGTAGGCGGAGCTCGCATGTCTTTATAAAATGTGTGGGTTAGAGGTACCTTGGATATTTGTGCCGGCTGCAACCATCGCTTCACCATCTTCTCAAGCTTTAAATTCTACCATTTCCTAAAGGTAATCATTCCCTCTTTCTTCTTCGCCTGCTTTCTAGATTTTTCTTCTCTGCTTTTCCCTTTATTTTTCCAAATTTCTTTTCGACTATGTTTGATCATAGCTGATGTCTTTCGATTATTCTCTAATTGTTCTTCGCTACTTCTTGCGGCGAAGCCGGGTAATGTCTCTCGACAATTTGGAAGCGTTAAGAACTCGCCGCAACATTTATTCGATGTCAATCTCTTGAGCTCCCCTCCTGAGCATGAACCAGATATGTATGTCTGGGCTTCCACATATTACTTTGACCATTATAGATTATCTTTTCCAATTCCCACATGCATCCTCTTTCTATTAGGGGAGCTCTGTGTTGCTCTTGGTCAGCTTTATCCTTTGTTGCTGCAACATGCGTTATCACAAGCACTTCGGAGCGTGATGACAAGTGGAAGGAGAAAGGGTTTTGGTTTCTCAAGTCTCTTGCTACTCTTGATATACTCCTTTTAATATTTTCCATTCTCAGTGGGGTCACTCAAAGACTTGATCAGCCTTTTGCGTTTGTTTATTTTTCATCGTTCTCTTCTTTTTGACTCTTGAAGCTAAGTTTTGTTTATTCTTTGGAGCTTCCATCAAGCAATACACTTCAAAGAGCGCAAAGATAATCTCGGACCTCAAGAAGGACAATTTCTCTTGGGGCTCTTTCTCTGTTGAGGGGATCCGCCGTGCTCTTTGCCCTTCAACTCCAACACTCATGGTGGGTGATTCTTCTTGTTCTCCGGCTAGTTCTAACTGCCATAGAGGTATCATGCTAACATTTATTTTCCATATACTGGTATTTTTAATGTACTCGTGCTGATCATCATTTTGCTTCAGAACACTCTTCTCGTTTTTTGGGCTCCACGCACGATCGTTTCCATCATTCATTGCGCACTAAGATTCAGCAACATTATTGTCCTTCGGCTTCAGAGGAGGTTAGTGATTCACCCCGCTCTAAGGGGATTGTTGGTGAGGGTGACGAGACTCTTTCTAAGAGGCATGCAGCTCTTACTAAGGAATCTTCCTCTCAGAGGACTCAAGTTGACCATGGGTGCCGTGAGGAGAAGCGACTTTTAGAAGCTCATGAGTCACCTATTGCTAGGGTTCGTTCTTTGGAGGTTCTTCGCAGTCTGTTTATCCCCGAGGACTTTCATGTCTAGTTTGTTTATGGTATAAAGGAAGAGGTCTACTTCCGAGAGGCTATATCCAATCATGGCTTGGTATACCTTGTTGTTATTTCTTTTTTGGGGACATGTCTTTGATCGCGAGATGTTCTTTACTTTTCTTCCTTTTAGGTTACCAGGGCTGTTGCTTGTTTGATGGGATTGTACAAGTCTCGTGAGATCTTGCCCTCTTCCTCAGCTAGGGACAACCACCTTTCTAACATTGTCGCTTCTCTGGCCCAAATGACCAAGAAGGGTAAAAAGCCAAAGAAGAAATTAAGACTAATGACATGAGGTGCAAATCTTCTGCAAAGAAGATGGCTTATCTAGAGAAGGATAAGCGGGTATTGGTTGCTTCAAAGAAGGAGGAGATCGAGAAAGTTTTGAACGTCGCTCGTGCTCAGGTGGTGAGGCAATATTGAGGAGCCTTGGAAAAGGCTAAGGAAATTTTTGACCAAAAGATCGAAGAGCTTGAGTATGTTAAGGCTCTCGTGGTCGTTGACGCCCAACTTGAGATGGTCATCCGCTGTTGTGGTGGGGATGTTACTGAAGACGACATGGATAACATGAGGCACCGGTGTGTGGCTACTCACTCTTCTTTTCAAGTGACGAAGGCCCCCAATCTTGATATTTATGATCTGAGTGTGGAAGCTACTCTAGAAAGTCCAACATGATTTTTGCCCTCAGCTTCAGACCATGATTTTGGCGATAGTGTTTTTGGCAAGCCCTGACTCTCCGTTTAAAAAATTAGCTAGGGATTCTTTTTGGTGTTCTGCTGTGCACCTTTTAGCATTGCTACGTATTTTGGTGCCCTGGTGGGCTTTTAGTTAACTTGGTTGTTTTATTTTTTGACATGAATTCATTATTTGTTATTACTTATATTTTGATTGGATCGCTCTTTTTTATCAACTAGATAGCTGGATGCGGATTTAGCTCATTCTTGACTTCTCGTAATCTTTTGATGCTTGCTATGTTGCAGTCTTTCAGCCTGTTTGTTCAGCCTTTTTCTAGACCTTTTATTCGTTTATCTGACTATTTATTTGGGCCTCTGTTTGTTCGGCCTATTTTTTTATTTGGGCCTTTTTTATTCGAGTTGATTGTTATTGGGACCCCTGTTTGCTCGGCCAGTTTTTTTTTCTTAGGTCTTTTTTGTTCTGCCGTTTTTGGCCATGACTTTTTTGCTCTTTCTTTGGGCCTATGTGGGCTCTTTGGTTATTGGCGAAAGTTTTAACGTCATTTTGTTTTCCCTCTTGAGATAGGCATCAAACCCGACGGTTCAAATTCTTTGGTCAAAGGTTAAAGTCATGGGATCCCAAAGGGGTTTTTTACTTACACGTCCCTTCACTTTGCTATCTTTCCAAATTATCTTTTCAAGGTTCTCTCTTTCTACCCCTTTAATTATTCTTTGAATTCTGATTTTCTGCTATCTTGGTTTGATTTTTATGGGCGATTCCGGGAACAATTTTATGAGCCCGGAATATTTTACTGTCAATTTTCTTTCTCCAAAGGGGTCTCACAATTCTCCTCTTTCTCTTAAGTATCGTTCTTTTCTAACCTTAAATGATACTTTCATTTTTCTTCGTTGTGCTGCTCTGATGGTTGAGGAGGCTTCTTCATATGGAAGGTCTAAGCGTTCTTCCACTCGTATGAATCCCAGGACCAAGGTTGCCAAAGGAAAAATTGGATGTGGGTGGTCCCCACTTTCAGTCTGTTTTTACAAAATGGTCCTTGGATCGATGGCAGCGAGACCAAGATATGGCGTCTATCACGCTCGAGGCTCCAGGAGATAAATCTCCTAAGAGGGTCCTTGAAGGTTACGCTTGTGCCTTCACCATCTTCTTCGAGAAGTATTCTCTCTTTTTCCCGCTTTCACGTGTTATGATTTGTTTTATGGGTAGTTTGGGTTTGCCTTTTTCCCAATTATGTCTTTCTTTTGTTTGGATTGTGTTGGGTTTATATGTCTGCGCCATTGAGGAGGGGAGTCCTTTCACCTCCGAGGATCTACTTTCCCTCTATAAGATCAAGTGTTCGAATGGTTTCCTTTACTAATCGAATAGGAAGCCAGAATTAAGGGTCATCAATGGCCTTCCAAATAAGGATTCGAATTGACGCCATCGTTATTTCTTCTTCAAAATTTCTCTGAGGATTGTCAGAAACTCTCCCTCGTTGGTTGTTTTGAGGAAATGGTGAAACACTTATGGTCAGGAGAAAACCCCTTTAGGGTCGAGTTCCTCTTAACTTGCAACTTATAATCTATCTTTTTTTTTCCTTTGTCAGTTGGTTTTGCTTTTTCCTTGACTGAGGATTTGTTGCGCTTCACAATGACGTTTGAATTGAGCAACTATGAGTGGGATTTCCTTACTCAAGAGCGTGTGAAGAGGTCCTTGGTCGATAACTTGGATCATTACCTCAGTATTCGTAGCGCGCTGCCTCCTCCTCCTAGTGCTCCAGGTGTTCCGACGTTGGTTGGTCCTTCTGCCATCTCTTCTGCAATCTTGGAGATAGGTTTGTTTATGGTTTTTGGTAATCTGGTTTGGTGTGATCGTAAGATTGTGTGTTAACCTGTTCTATTCCCATGGATTGATCGATCCATGACCGAATTGATTGATCTGAGCCGCTCGCCCAGATTCTCTTACCTAAAAAAGATGAAAACAATAACAAGAAAAACGTAAGACAATAAATGCAGAAAGTGAAAAGTACTTACTAGTGGGTTGTCTCCCACTCAGTGCTTGTTTAAAGTCATTAGCTTGACTTTAGTCTCAGACGTTAGTCATGATAATCGAAAAGTTGAGCCAATGCACATTTGATCCTCTTACTGTTTTCACAATAAACAACATACCAGGAAAGAAAGGTAATTGCCCATAATAGCAGAACCACATGTTCATAAAGCAAGCTACTACAAGCGTAAAATTTTCCTAAGATGTTCATTGGAGTTTGAATCACTTGGAGGATCAAATGCATTAGATAGAAAGATGAAATCAATCTCACGATTAGTCAAATTTACTAAATAGTAGTCGATTTTATCTTGAGACTCACATGATAATTCTAAGAATTCATCAATGAGCAGAAGATTCCTAGAGACTAACTTTTCAGTGCAGGGCAATGAAATTTCCTCAAAATCCTCAACTTGAAGGATTAAATTACATGTACCATCTAGTTGGCTTTGTGTCTATTCAGGCAAGAGCACTAGCGATGGTTGAGAATGCCTCTGCAGTCTGAACAATCTAAGTATTTAGCCTTATCACAAGTGTAAACACCGCTTCATACTTACTGTTGAGATCGTTGTGCATCCTATCAAGCTTTGCATTGATCACCAATGTAAATTGCTCCTGATTTTGAAGAAATTGTTCAACATAGCCATAAGCTCATTTTGTTTTGAAGCTCTTCACGTGTTTTATCTTGGAAATACTTGTGACGCGTCCATTTGTTGCGTAAGTAATTATTATATGACTGATCATTGTATGACCATGCATTATATGACCAACCGATCGTTCCAACCTTGTAATTCATGGTCAATAGCTTGCTTTCATATTAGCCACACCTGATTTAAAGAATAAAGTAATAATAAAAAACGTTACTAAAGAAAATCTTAGACTAAAGTTCAGTCTTAGATCAAAAGGCAACACAATTGGTCATTGGATATGGCGTCAAAAACTTGATAAACTCAGGTTTTAATCCTACGAATCTACTGCAAGTGCACAACAAACAAAATAGTACTTAGGTATCAAATATATGAATAGCAATGGTCACACTATCAATCTCTACAAAGAACTTATGCTAAGACAAAACATGACTTTAACATTTTTTAGGACCATACTTGGAGTCATATTCCATCCATATCATTATATTTGCATCATTTTAGAGTCATTTTAGGCTTATTTTCATATTTTGAACTTGCATCCCATACATTTTGCATATGGAGTGAATTCTAGGTATTTTGGAGCTTTTTAGAGACTTTGGATGCACTCATGGACGTGAGGAATAGTATGGAATAGACTGGAGTGGAAGTCTCGATCAGAAATTATTGCTAAGAAAGAGATCCTGACCAGCTCGAAGTCAGCCTCGCAGTTCATCTGCAAGGCATGCTCCCATGAATCAAAACAATCTCAACCCGAACCCAAGACTGGATCAAACAGGTTTGAGTAGCTGGAATACTGAAGAAATAGCTGACCGAGCACACCTCGCAGTACTTCCTCACCTTACCAACTGCAAGGTGATCAGATTTTGAGGACCAAAGCATGCCTCTCACCCACCACTCAAGGTCCACCTGCGAGGGTTGCACCTCAACTTTACTTTTTGACCATTTTAAGTCGGTTTGACTAAAGCATACTAGGGTTTTGTGTTATGGGCTATAAAAACCTATTTACACCCAGAAACACATATCCACGTTTTTTCTGCCTCTTTGTTCTTGAGAAAACACTTGAAAACTCTCTCTAGCTTTGTATGAAGATTTATTTTGATTTAGTAAGCATTTAAGTTTAATTTCTTTTGCATTCCTCTTATTTCTCTTTGCTCTTTAAGATTAATGTACTTATTTAATTGTCTGGGTTTATATTCTTGGTGACAAAAATCTGAGTTGATCTCTTTGGGTGATGAGGAAATGTAGTAGATCGATGTAGATCTTTGGGAATCTAGGTTGCTTAAACTTGATATAGATAGGATCTTGCTAGATCTAGTGTTCTGGCCATTTAAATTTCTGATGTGTTCCATTTCCGCCAACTAGGTGTTTGTGGAAATGCTAAACCAAAACTAGGTTCTAGGACAGTCATCATATGGGGCAAGAGATTGAATTCCTTATGCGATTGTTAGCTGTTAATGGATTTGCTCTTAATGTTTGCTTTATTTAATTTCCGCTACTAGGGTAGGGTTAGAGTTTTATTAAGTGAAAGTTTATGACCATGAGAATGGCTTAGAAGATATTATCATCCTTTTTTGAGATCATCCATGATGGTGTTGTTAAGCATCCTAGTATTCTCCTAGCTAAGCATCGATCCCTGACCTTGCTCCTCATCACCCAAATCCAATTGCTAGTACTTTTCTTTTGTGTTTCCTATTTGTTTTTTCATGCTATGTTTTTTGTCCATTTCTCTGTTTTATCTTGCTCTATTTTGTTTAAGTCTTTCTTTTGCATTTCAATTCTCTGCCTTAGGTTGTTAAATCCCCCCATCAACTGCTTGGCTTGAATTAGATAGCTCTAATCATATCCTAATTCCTAGGATTACACTTGTTTGGATTGACACCTATTATACTACAAAGACATCTTAGTGTAATAGGATTTGATATCTTTAGGTAAAAAATCGTGTTATCGAATTGGCGTCGTTTCCAAACTGAGTGTTTGCTTGCTACAATTAGGATTTTAGACTTTCTGAGCTCAAGCTCTTTTACTTTCATCTTACTCTTTGGGTTGGTGGTATTTTCTCTGTTTCAGGTGCACGAAGCTTAATCGGACCAAAGGCATTATTCTTGGCAGCAATTAGGGAAGGCTGAATCCTAAAGGGCCAAGAACTAGGAGGCCTCGCACCTTAGCCTTGTAGTATCCATGGCGAGGACTGACTGAAGCTGGCCCAGTTAGACGCAAGTCCCTACCTTTCCGAAGAGAAGTAGCCCTTGCACTTAGACCTCGCAAGCATAATGTCGAATCTTGGATTTTTGGCTAAGGAAATGCAGTCCTCGAAGCTTACTTTCGAGTAGACTACAAGAGGTGTGTCCAATATATGCCTTGGACGTTACTGCGGGCATAATTCAAGTGGTCTGGAGCTTATATCCTTTTGAGGTGATGTATTGCGTGAGTGAGACCATTAAAGGATAAATTTTGGAGAATTATATCTTAATCCCCTTCTGCCCTCACCCAGTTCACTCATATACATCACCAAAACTCTTGGCCAATAATTATGATCATTTGATGCTTACACTCATTTGCTTGATCCATGGATATTGAATGATGATTATTGGGATTAAACCTTGATTTGCTCATACTACATGAGTCTGGGATAGTCACTGAGCAGTTAAGAGTAGAGAAATGGGAATCTAAGGATCAAATGAACACCAACGTGCCAAAAACCCTCTATGCTCGGTAGTTCCTACGAGGAATGATAGCTAGGACTGTGCCCTATTTTCCAGAAAGGGTGCCTCGATCCTAGAACTATGAGGCACCACCAAGAGGCATGGCAAAACGCCTCCTAAACCCTTTCATAAGTCTCCAAAAGGTACCCACTCTACTCTTTTCATTGTATATACCACTGTATTTCATTGTTTGTTTTAATTGTCAACCTAGGGTTCACCTCTAAGCTTTCATACACACAAGGGACTCTATGATTTAAGTTTGAGGGAGGATCCTAGGGGATACTGACCTTGTGTTTTGTGATTCTTAGTTTGTTTCTCATGCATATCATCTAGACCTTAAAAATCCATTAAGATTTTTCTTTGAGCATTGTGTGTCGCATTGCATAGCATATAAGGCATAGAAAATACCTAAAATTTTGAAATTTTTTGAAAATGAATCCCGCAAAAATAGAGTGTTCATGTAGATGCATTCATTTAGCATTGTGTATAGGTTGTATTCATGTAGGATTCATGCATTCATATGTGTTGTCTTGAGAATTATCTTGATGATGGCAGTCTTGTTAAGTTAGCTAGCTAGTAACCATTGTGAAATCCTCTTGATTGGTAATTAGCCACTTTGGAAAGTTGAAGGGTGAATCATTCACCTTAGTGAACTATGGTTGTGTTGTGTCTCGAAAATGTCTTGTTTGATTCCTTCTAAATTAAACTTAAACTACCAATTTAGGGCTTAGAGATACATCAAATATCTTCCTTCCTTATGTTTAACATGATCCGCTGTTTGTGTGGTTAATCCCTCTCATATTAATTCGAAAAAACAAGTAAGAAAGTTTCCCACCAAAACTTAAGTAAGTGGTAAAGCTGAAGCGTCTGGGAGGATACATAAACCCATATCCTCTCACGCACGTGTATATTCAATGCTTACTTCATATGCGGTTTGGTGAAGCAACTGCGAGGATGCATAAACTCGTAGCCTTTCACGTTTGTGTAAACCAACTTTGGAAAAGCCAAAAGGGTATAAAAAAAAGAAGAGAAAGAAAAGAATAAGAAGTGGGCAGCCCAAATATGAAGGAGAGGAAACCACTTGTGTTGAAATAATGATTGTGTTAAGCATAAGGAAGTCAAACTACATGCTTTTTGATCTCTAGTCCCTCTTAAGGCCCGCGCCTCTAAAAATAAGGTATTGAATTTGTACATTTAGAGGCCAGCTTAGGCATTAGGAATCTATAGGTTGAATGCTATGCTTGAATATGATTACATTGTGGTTTCCAAGGTGATAGAGGCTCATTTGTGGATTACAGCCCTGCTTAGTAAGTTGCTCATTGGATGAGATGTTCCCTTTGTTTGCAGCTTCTCTATCTTAGGTCATTGCACTTGCTTGAGGCCAACCAAGATCTAAGTTTGGGGGAGTGATAAGTGTGATTTTTAATGGTTTTAGAGTACTATTTTAGGTTGTTTCTGTATCCGTTTAGCTAGTTTTCCTTGCATGTAGGTCCATTTAGGTTAGTATTGCACTTTTTGCATTTGCATTTGGAATTTTGGATTTTTCCTAGGTATTGGAGCAAAAAGGAGCCTAAAATGGAGCTAAAATATCAAAGCTATCTGCTAAAGAGAAGAAGTCACTCAACACTCGGATCGCTGCCTCGCGGTTCGCTGGCGAGGATCACTCAGTTCGCTAACAGAAAGAAGCCTCACTCGCCCGCCTCGACTTATCTATCGCGAGGGAAGCTCAACCTGAACCACTCGGACCACTTACTCGACAATTAACCAGCGAGGACAACATCAAGACTACTCCTTGATGTGCAAACTCGGAATTGACCAGCGAGGAGAAGATTTCCGGTTAAAAACTTAAATTGGTTTATCTAGTAGGGTTACGCTAATAACTCTATAAATACCCTTTGTTGGTCATTTTATCAAGCATCTGATGTTTAGCAAATAGAAAACTATCTCTAATTTCGTTGTAGCTTTATATTTGGATCTTAAGGTACTTTGTTTATGCGTTTTATGTTTAATGAATTGAGTATTTGCTTAGATCTTTATCATTTACTTTCTGTTCTTTATCTTATTATTGTTGTTCTTACTTTTCAATA
>OVBA01004172.1:197-24559 GCA_900406435.1 Lepidium aucheri | reverse complement strand
GATTGATCCGACCCTTAGCGAGGAGAACCACTCTAACGCTGGTCCGGTTAGATTTTTGGTAAAAATCCTACAAAGTCCTATGTCCCTCTCCTCGTTGCTGTAATACGCTTTTACTGCGGTGAACCGGAATATCCTTAATTGGGCCACCGGATCAGAATCTCCTGAATAGGAGGGAAACTTGATGTTTCCTATATCTTTGATTGTGGCGGTCAGAATCCGCCGGGTGAAAGGGGATTGTCTTGTAGATTCCATCACTCAATGGATGTCGGGGGCCGAAGTAGTCGCTCGGTAAATTTGAGACCTCATTCGCGCATGCTCTGCTCGCTGAGCGGCGAGGAGGGTGCGCATTTCTTTTAGCTCTTTGGCTATGTCGTTTTCTTGGGGTTGATTTATCCCCTCATATGGGTCGGTTATTTGGCGAGCATCGCTTTCCTGTTCCTCTTCATCTGCTGTTCGGCGCTCGACGTTTTCATGTTGTCGTTCGTTTTGGTTAGTTCCCGCTGGGTCCACTGGTGGATTAGCAGACTGCTGATTGTTCTATCGGGGGAGCTGCGCCTAGAGTTGATTAAATTGTTGATCCTGGGCATTAAGCTTCTCGAGAATTTGATCCGTTTGTCGATTGCTTGGCTCCACCAGGTGTGCCATCATTTGCCGCAAGTTGGTTAGAGTTTTTCCTCGTGTGTTCATGATGTTCGACAGCTGTCCCCTTCGGCCTGTGTTTGATGTTGTTGGTACGTCACTCTGATTGTTCGACCGATCCATTTTAGCCGTTAAGTTGATTTACTTTGAGGTTAAGTTGATTCGGCCCCACGGTGGGCGCCAAAATGTTGATGCTGAAACTCAACACTAGTTAGGAAATCGTGGAACTTTGAATCAAAAACCTTTATTCGATGAATACGTGTTACAAATGGAGATCGAACAATTCTCTTGTTTTAGTTCCTGAGTTCTAGGGTTTTCTCTCTCTCTTTTTTTGTATCTTTTCCCAAGGTCAATGACTACTATTGATAGGCTTTTGGGCCTAGGGTTTTGAGTCTAAATCCTCTCAAGATTCTCCGAGATTTTCTCCTTGATCTCCGGCGAGCACGGTGAAGGTTGGTGAGTGAGTCTGACGCGGACAAGGTTGCTCGCTTAGTCGACTACGTTCTTCTGGGCTTTGTATGCTCGGCCCAAGGAACTTCATGAGGCTCGCCTAGTCATCTGTTCAGTCCATCTTCTCTAATGCACTATTATTGAGCTCGTTAAAGATTTTGGGCCTGGTACCAACAGAAACGCTCAACCTTAGGGTTGGATAATCTGATATTCGAGTTGAAATATATAAATACTTTAGTATTTTTTAAAAATAGTTGAACACTTTAACATCAAAGGTGCAAAATATTCACCTCTCTTTAACTTGCAACTGATGTATATAAACATTAAAAGGTCACTAATTCAATCATGAGTAAAATAATAAACTGCAAATAAGTTGTTATTGTTAAAAGTATATTATAACCAAACTAACCTCTGAAGATGGAAATTTAATTGTTATAAGCAAAATTAAATTAACTTACCAAATTTTAGCCGCCGTTTATTCACAATTTTCTTATTCGTTCTGCTTTTTTTTAGCGTTAGAGTCCTTTCCAGTCTCTCTCCGAAGGCTCACCCCTCTTTATGGGGTACAAAAGTTGCACCAAAGGAAAGTCATTTCACCGTGACTCTCTAAACCCCAAGCTCAAACCTAAGTCATCATCTCAACCGCCAAAAACTACAGACTCCACACTTTCTGGTGTTCCCCATGCCTCTGTTGCACCATCCGTCAAAAGATGCTGCCTCAATTGAAGTTAAACCTTCACAAATTGCACCTGCAAACACTCTAGAGTTCTTGCTTCCCGAAGCCTCCTTTGCAGCTCAAAAACCTTCTAATTCAACCAATGCCTAAGGCGAAGCTCTGTCATCGCCCTCAACTATTTTGAAATTAACCCCTCCAATAGATTCTGCACTAGCAGCAGCCTGTGCTCTCCTGTCAGCCATTCCTGTTTTGATACCAGTGATGACTGAGTTAGTAGGCCCCTCTGTTGCTTTCTTAGTGCAACTACTGTACGTGTTGAAAGTCGTTAACCTGCACATGTTGCCTTATCTTGGGCCAACATTCTGAAACTCACTGCTAAATCCCATTTTAAACAGGGGAAAAGGTTTACTCTTCCTTCAGGAGAAGCTTGTGTCAAAATACTAAATTTGGTTATTAAGAAGCATAAGAAAGAGTGGAAAATGCTTTGTTGTAGGGCAGTTTTACACAAATCTGCCGAGTCAAGATGCAATCCACTCTATAGTCAACGACACCTGGAGCCATCAGCACAGAGATATCTCTGTTTCCAAAGTGGAAGGTAATGCCTACCTTCTCCATATCCCAAACAATTACATTAGAAACCGAGTTGTGTTTTATAGGCAGTGGAAAATTACTGGCAAAACAATGTTCGTTGTCCAATGGGAGCTTGGAGTGATCCTTCTTAAACTTGAGCTCTCTTCCACCCGAATTTCACTCGAACTGAGAAAAGTTCCATATTCCCTCTTCACACAGAGTGGCTTGTCTCATATAACTAGTCTCGTTGGTGAGCCTAAATATCTCCACCCAAATACAAAGAACAAGACTAACCTTGAGATCGCTTAAGCCTTTACTCTCATTGATCCACAAAATTCCCTCCCAGAGGCTGTAAACGTGGAGTTTTAATTCGGCGAAGTTAAATGCATATTGGTTTCTAGTTCGTGGATGCCTCCTATCTGTTCCCACTATAAGGAAATTGGATATAGTTCTAAAAGATGCTGCTATGTTCTAAGCTCGTACTCTATGTGCTAGTCCACACCTTGTACCCGGATAGTAACTGCCCGAGAGAAAAGTATGAAGGCTAGCGTCTTATCTGAACCCTGAAATCAACCTCAAGGATTTCCCTAAGATCATCAAGTGTCTCTGTTTCTACTAAAGAGGCACGTGATTCAGTTTCAGGTTCAATATCAGAGCAGCCTGAGGAGACCCCCTCTTTGTCTCCTCTTATCCCTTCCACTTCTAAGTCGCTCATAAACCGCATGCTTAGGCTAAACTTCCTACTGAGAAGACCACCTCTCATCCTAAGGCCCATTCTAAGTTAAACCACACTCTGTATAGAGCTAATTCATAGGTGCCAAAAAAACAAAATTTGCAGCATCTAATGCCAGAGTTAAGGCCAAGCTTCATCCCCCAAAATATAAGATTAAAAATCCTTCTAGAGACAATCTCATGCTCATTCTCCCACATCTACTGCAGAAGTTTCCACAGGTGTATCTAGTACAGATCCGGATTCCTCGGACGTATCCTCCTCCGATGCTCATACCTATGAGGAAGATTCGGTTTATGATGACTTTGATTTCCAAAAGTTGCTATCATCATGACAGTGCAAGCTGAAAAGAGGCAAGTGCCTCAAAAAAACCTTAACAATTTTTATGTTAGTATACCTTATTTGCTGGAATGTTTGTGGTTTTAACAAGCTCTCGCACCCTATTGGTTTCAAGTCTTGGCTTCACAGGTCTAAGCCTTATTTGGAGAGTCTCATAGAGACTCATGTACAACAGACTAAGTATTCAAAGTTACTTACTAAAATTCTTCCGGGATGGTATTTTGAAGAAAACTATGACTACTCTAACTTAGGGGAAATCTTGGTTGTTTGGAACCCATTAGTTAATATTACTATTATTTCTAAGTCTCTGCAAAGGGTAACATATTAGGTAGTTCTTCCGGAGGTTATTAATCCTTTTATAATCTCATTTATCTACGCATCCAATGATGAGAGGGAAATGTCACTTTTTTGTAGGAAATCTGTGATTTGGAAGACAATTCAGTTATAAGAGGTAGAAGTTAGACTATTTTTGGTAACTTCAATCAGAATCTAGACCTGTACGATCACTCCTCATCAGATGGCTTTATGGTTGATAGAAAAATGTAAAGTTTTCATGACTGCCTTGAAGATGCTTGTGTTTAGATCTATGCTACAGGGGCCGCTCAATTTCTTGGTGGAACAAGAAGGCAGCAAATGCAATAGCAAAGAAGCTTGATAGAATCTTGATCAATGATGATTGGCTCACCAATGATTATAGAATCTTGATAAATCTCTGTCTCTCTCTTCCTCCTCTAAAGCATCATTTTACGCTCTCAAACTTCTTGATCCAAAGTGTCAAATTCAAAGACCTTGCTCAATGGTTAACTTTGAACTTTACTGGATCTGATATGTATCAAATATCGAAGAAAGTCCAAACTTTAAAACAACCAATTAGGAATTTCAACAAAGCCAACTTCTCCAATATAAAACTGCGGACAAAAGAAACATATGAGAAGCTGCTAATCTCTCAGAACTCTATGCTAACTAATACCTACTCAATCAATGAACAAGCATAGGTGGAGGCACAAATGAAATATGGCGTATTATCCTCAGCTGAGCTTAACTTTCTCAGACAAAGATGTCACATCACATGGCTCAAGGATGAAGACTCTTGCTCGAGGTATTTCTACAGATTTATCAAGACCAGAAGAGGGATTAATCGCATTATATATCTTGAGGATGATAATGGTGCAAAGACTGATTCCCAAAATGGCATGATCGATACCAGAATAAGCCACTGTTCACACAATTAGACATCAGAAACCTCCTTAGATTTTCATGTTCAGCTGATCAGAAAACACAAATAGAGAAGCCCTTCACCGAACAGGAAATTAGAGATGCCTTCTTCAGCTTTCCAAGAAATAAAACTTGCGGTCCCAACTGCAATTCCAACGATATTTTTGTTTTCTTATGGCCGGTCATTGGAGGAGAAATCACATGAGTTGTACATGAATTCTTTGCTCTAGTAAGATGCTAAAAATCCTAGAACACAACTTCCCTTGTCCTCATTCCCAAAATAGCAAATGCTTCAAGACCTGCAGATTTTAGTCCCATATCCTTTCTCAATACATTATACAAGGCTATTTCCAAACTGTTGGCAAATTGTCTCAAGGAATTATTACATTCGGTTGTCTTGAACATGCAATCCGCCTTCATTCAGGAAATACTGTTATCAGAAAATGTATTGCTTGTCTTGGAGATTGAGTATTGCTATAACAAGAAAAACATTTCACCACGTAGGATGCTCAAGATTACGGTGATGAAAGCTTTCCAACCATGTAGGATGGAATAACTGAGATTTCAGACGACTTTGCGACTTGGTTTGGATTGAGTATGAATGTTAGTAAACCGACTTCTTTTTGGTAGGGGTTATTAATGAGGATGAGCGCTTCATGAAAAATTATGGTTTTACTAAAGGATCTTTGCCTATCCATTTCGTGGGACTATTATTCATGTCAAAGAAACTTTCAATTGTAGATTTCTCTCCCCTCCTTGACAAAATAAAGAAAAGTTGTCACCATGGGCATCCAAAACACCTTCTTTTGCGGACAAGAAATAGCTCATTGAGTCAGTCATCTTGGATATTGTGGTTTTCTGGATCTCAACTTTTAAACTGCCTAAAAGGGTTATACATGAAATAGAAACCCTATGCTCAAGATACCTATGGTCTGGCGGTATTACAAACCACCATAAAGCTAAGGTAGCTTGGAACACTCTCTATTTGCCAAAGGAGGAAGGTGGTCCTGGCTTAAGAAGGTTTAAAACTTGAAACATAACTCTCAACTTAAAGCTCATTTTGCTCTTCTTCACATTTAGTGGATTCCTATGGGTGGCTTAGCATCACCTTGATAGCTGGCATCACCTTTCTGACTTCTGGTCCATGAAAAGAAATTCCTCACTCTCCTATAACTAAAACTCGCTTCTGGATTTCAAAGATACTGCAATCCAATTTATCAAATGCAAGGTTTGTAATGGTGCCACAACAAGCTTTTGGTATGAAAACTGGTCTCTTTTTTTGGCCCTATGATCTCATATCTTGGCCATGATGGTCCTCAAAGCACAAAGATTCCCCTAAATGTCATAGTTTTTTATGCGATCCATGGGCATAACTGGCTTCCAGCTTATCCTCGCCCTGATCGCACTTGAGCTTTGCACTCATACCTAACCACTTTGTCTTTCCTTTTGACTCAGTCATCGCATGATTATTATTACTGGGCTTGCTCTCAATTTGACTGCAACGACTTCTCCTCTGCTAGAACTTAGGAAGAACTGAGACACAAGGAGCTAAGAAACCCATGGGCTTCAACCATAAAATAAAGGGTAATACACCTAAGTGTGCCTATTATATGTGCATCTGCCACTTGGATAGAATTCCCACTAGGGCAAGACTACTCTCTTGGGGACTTCAATTATCTCCAACTTGCTACCTATGTCCTTTAGGTCTGGAAACATGGGAACATTTGTTCTTACAATGCAACTTTGCTAAGGAGATTTGGAGACAAATCCTTCAAAGGCCGAACCTTAATGCCCAATGCCTACATCTTGGAACTCTTTCGTTGACGGCAAGGTAGTAGACAACACAATGTGCCATGTGTACTTCTACAACTCGTGTCACAGTCTATTGTTTATCACTTCTGGAAATAGAAAAACAACCTGATGCACAATGCTATTGCTATCCAAGCAGCTGCCATCTTCAAAGCGATAGATAGGAAGATCATAAACACTATTAACGCCAAGAGACAAAGAAGAAACTTTGGCTCTAATATGGCCTATTGGCTTCTCTAGTCTTTTATCGACTTCATTATACCTTCCTAGTAGCTTTTATGTCCTTCCTTGTTTTTATCTTTTTTGCCAAGGAATCAATTATTGTAAGTTCTAATAGAACTAACTTCATTTATGATATATTAACCATTTAGCAAAAAAAAAATACTCTTTCTATTTCATAATATAAGTTGTTTTGCTTGAATGCACGCCAATTAAATTTTTTTGGCTTTTTGTATTTTTTTTAAAATTCATTATTTTTTATTTCAGCATTTAACTAAAGAGAGGAAATAGAAATGAATTAAAAGAAAATAAAAAATGAAAAAGAAATATGATGAATTAAATTTAGTTTTACTTTTTGTCTTCATTTTTGGAAAACTACTTATATTTTGAAATAAAAAAAATCTTTTAAAACAACTTCTATTATAAAACAGAAAGGTTATATTATAATTAGTTCATGTCTCGTTCTGATTTTGATTATAATAACAAGACGCTATAAGCATTGTATTAATTAGCTTATAAAAGGCCCATCTAATCCTGGCAATATAATAATAATAATAAAAACAATTTGATAGAATCTATAGAATCAATCAAATTGCCCATTTAAAAATCTGATAATATATCAGTTTCGTTGGGGGCCAAACGATCTCTATCAGAAGAAAGTGAAATTATAGAGTGAGTTTTGGAAAATAATAAACGGAGAAATTGAATCACAATACACAACACACTGTTTCCGTGTTGCTACAGATCTCAAGGAACTGGAACACAAAATATAGCTTCCTTTTATTAGTTGATGGCCGTTAACGGAGGTCGACCGTTGTTACTAAAGTGTTTAGCTTCTCCGTTAGATTGCTGCAACATTTGTTTTGGTGACTTTGAATCGTAAAACGCTTTTAACAGTTCCTCAAACGACGGCGTTTTAAGTTCTTCTATCGATCCCATCGTTGGAATATTGTACTCTCTCTTCCTCGGCGTTGAACTTGTTGCTTCATCCACCTGTTGTTTTTTTTTTCACTACTTTTATTAATAATTTTTACTAAAGAAAGTACTTTTGTCCAAATTAAAATATTTCCAAATCATGTTACCTTATACTCGTCACCAAGACATGTTCCTGTCTTTTGTTTGATGTCGATAACTTTGTCGTCATGGTGGATTCTTAGCTCTTTCAAATTCTCAGAACAAGGATTGATTGTGGAATTAACATCTGAGGATGCGTCTTTATCCAGTTGTAACGAGTCTGCGAAACCAAATTGATTATCTCGCATTATTCATTGTATATGTATAAGTGAAGAAAACCAAATTATGATTAACTTACGTTCAATGGATGAGAGGATGCTGTTGTTTGTAGAATCAGCATCACTTAACGTAGTTGAGACTGCCGAAGAAAACTGTGTTCGTAGTTTCTCACTGTTTTCTTTGGCCCCTCTGGTTTTATTATTAACATATAGAAGATTTAATATTCGAATGTTGTAATAATGAAAATTTGCAAGAAAATGTAGTATAGTGCTTTACCGGATAATAGAATCTGTGCTTGCAACATTCGTTTTCTCTAGATCGACCAATGATTTTTGAGCACTCTTCCATTGTTGGGTTCCAGTTTTTGAATCTTCGAGGCTGAGGGAGATCAAAATCATGGGGGTATGAAGGATAAGTACAACATTATATAATTGTTCTTTTGGTCTTAATTTAAATAGAAGTGATTACCATTTTAGAAGAATGTTCTGGATATCTTTCTTTGCAACCTCAACTGCAGAAATGTTATCGAGATGATGAGATTCTGCTTGGGACATGTGAGAGTTCCATTGGACTTTTACAGACGAAGCTGAATCTTCCATTGCAGACATTTCTTGCTGCAATGCACCCATTTGCAAAGCTGATCCTTGGCGAATATCCTGCACAGCTATCTGAACCAATTCTTTCTTCCTAGCGTTTGAGCTTGCTAATAGTTCCGCCACTTTTTCAAGCATTTGTTTTTCTTCATTTGCAATGTATTCCTGAAATGACCCAACAAGAAAAAAAACTAGATTGTTTTAATCTAGCAAAATGAAGCCAAAATGTTACTGACGACGAGTAGCAAAAAGCCCACCTCGAAATTTTTGGTGAATGCAGATAATTTCTGCTCGTTGACATTTTGGGCTTCTTCTGCTAGCTTTGTTAGCTTAGTGGCATGCGTGTCCAGAGTATTAAAGAAATCTAACATCACTGTGGATACAGACTTAGCTGACTCCATTGACCGGGAATGCAAGTCGCGCTGTTGCTGTGTGAATGCAGATAGCTTCTCCTCTTGATTGTGAAGGCTACCTTGAAGCCCTTCAAGTAGAGCGTAAGCATCTGATGTGAATCCTTTAAAGATCTGTTTCATTTCATAGGGTCAAAGTCCATCGTAAGAATAGCAGTGCTTAAGAAATTGACGACATGATTCTCTTCTTACATCCTCTAGTGCACAAGAATGTTTTATCACTTCCGAGTTCAAGTCATTCAAAGTCGATTGGCCGTCTTTATCCAAATTCCCAGCTATCTCGTCTAAAGAATTGACACCTGACTTGTACTTTTCCTTCAGCTGTGCTAAACTTCCCCGTAGTGTGTCAGTAGCCTGCAGAGATGACGATGGAATAATGTGTAAACAAATAACTGAATATAGGCATTACAGTGTTATTAAGAAGAATAATGTTTTTACCTCTGTTTTTGTAGATACGAATGAAGCCATAACTTTTTCCATGTCTTGCAATTGCTTTTCCTGCTGGCTCACTGAGCCTGAAACACTGTTGTTCAAGAGCTCAAGTTGCTGTACCAATTGTGACTGGAACTCTTGGATGAGCGATCTATTACTGTCTTCGATTTTGTCCTTCCTCTCTGGAATCACAATAGCTGAGTGAGTTTTTCAGAATGTGATGGCAATAAGGGATGGAAGAGAGAGAAATACAAACCAATCTTGGCAAATAAGTTTGATACATCGGATGCTGCAGTTTCCAACTCTGCCTGAAGCTGGACAGCACGATCAACAAGTGTTTTCTCTGAGGAAAGTCAAAAAAGGTTAATCGAAGTATACCAACTACCATAACATCGATGAAATGAAGAAATAAACTAAGGTCGTAACCACTAAACATGGCTTATATCATTTACATATCATAGAAAAATGAAATACTTACCAGATTTAAGGAGATTTGATATTAAGTACTCTTTTTCCTTAATTGTTGCAACTGCTTGTCTATGTTTCTCTTCGAGATCTGACAATGCTAGTTCAGTTTCCTGGAGCCTTTTCTGAAATCAGAGATGAAAAAAGTTGTAATCCTACACATCAATGGAAAAGAATTGTGCTCGGTCAGAAGGCTGAACAAATTTTTTAAAATTACCTCAGTCTTATTGAACTTTTCTCTTAATTCAGCGGTTACAAGCTGCTCGGAGTTGTAAAGCTCTTGAAGCTCAACAATATGCTACATCAATAATCAAAATAGTCAGTAATATAGTAACTTGGAAGGAACAACCTGAATTCAATCATACAGCCCAAAAAGAAAACAAAACCGCACTACAATGCATGTAAATTGATTTTTTTTTTGGTTTTAATGTTACAACATGTAAATCGAATTGCTCACATTATCTTTTGCTTCACCCTCTACTTCCAATTCCTCTATCTTTTCAGCCATAGCCTGCAGCAAGAGATACAGAGTGACGTCTGAAAGCCTATAATCTAAAATTGTTAAATGACTGAGGCACTTATTCCTTAATAAGTGCACCTTTTTCTCAGCTTCTTCTTGAGTATACCTCTCCTTTGGAATATAAATTCCATTTTTCTCCCTTGCAGCATAGACCTCTGAACAGTAACAGGTAATGTTACCCAAGCGGCTCACTGTAAGTAATAAAATATAAAAGGAGATCCGTAATATGTGACAAATATGTACCTTGCTTCAAACGATCAATTTCAGAATACAAATCCTTCATAATAGCTGACTTCATCATCTTCTGGTTAACCTGAGTGCAGAAGGAGTCTTAATATAACTAAAACTGGCAGAAATAATAAAACAGCATATGTTTCTGTCGACAGACCTCCGGTTTATTTTTGATGTGTTTTGCTCGGTGAGCATAATCAAGAGTGCTGAGTGTTTCTTCTAGGCAATGAACAGAGGGCGAAACTGTAGCAATTATACACGTTTTTGTTTTTCCTCCCAAAGAGTCTCTCAATAATCTTGTCAGCTTGCTTTCTCTGATATTATAAATCATATGATTAGAAACCTGTAAATCCGGTGTCAAATCTTCCTTTGAATGCAAAAATCTGTTTGTTACCTATATGGAATATGACCCGAGTGTTCAACCAAAGCATTTATGACACGTCCGAGTGTGAGCAAACTTTTGTTGATCTCACCAGCTTCCCTGGCTCTACCCTGCAGTACAGTGACTCATATTGTTTAGTAAAATTAGCGAGATTAAGGCACACAGTTTTTAATGTCAATGAGAAAGTCAAGGTTGTTTAAAAACCTTGACAAAAAGCCCATTTCTCAGTACATATGCGATTTACAGCATCAGTGTATAAAAGAAGAAAATCTTTACTGTGATGTGTACCTCTCTAGCACCGGACCGTGAAATATTCTCTGAACCGGCAAGATCAACTAGATTTAGCTTTCCACTTTTGACAATCTCTTCCCCCTCTGGAGTACATTCCTTAATGTGGATTGTAACCGAAAATATTGAATGAGATCTACTACTTTGTTTATTGAGGAAAGTCTCAGCTGTGCGTCTCTTGGCGGACCCTTTCTCCAAGACTTTGTAAATCTCATCCGCAGTAGACACTATTTCTTCTTCCAATCCTCGAACAAAAACACCACCTTTTCCATCTTCCATAAGGGCCAGAGGTTTCTTAGATTTATCATCTGTGAATTTTGTTTCTTCCGGAGCTAAAAGGTCAGTTAATTCTTCATTGTAGAGCTCAAGAAACGAAACTTTCAAACTGTACTCAGCAGCACTTTGCGCTTCGAGTATATCAAATATCTGTTTAACTGCTCTGGGGATGACACCTGCATCACTCGGGATTTCACCGTTCTGGCAAGAAAAAGAAATAGGTTCCATCAAATAACGATTCAGTTACCATTAGTGAAAATACTTCAAATGATGTTTTTGAGATGGACGCTATACCTTTTTTCTTGCTCCTCCTTCCATTGTATAAGTCTTCCCAGTTCCTGTTTGCCCATATGCGAAGATGGTACAATTATACCCATCAAGAACCTCAAAGACAATAGGAGAAACTGCTTGATGATACAGATCCTTTTGCTGGGATGCTGGGCCAAAAACCTAAGAAAAACCAAAAACTTGTAAGCAGGACTGTTTTTTTTTGTTTCTTTCAGTTTTAACCATAGCGTACCATCTTTTCATAATGCACACTATCTAAAAAGCCTTAAAGATTTAACCAAAAACGTATGGAGGTGAACTACACCTTGTCAAACAAAAACGTTTTATCAATCTGCTTCCCAGCAATATTCTGCGCTACTGCAACTTCCCTTTTCCTGTCATTACAGGTTAGAGCTGTAGGTGTTTGTAACCTTGTCTCCTCCGAATTAAACGGTCTGAAAATACAAAAACCCCAGAGAGTGGAGATTAGTACATTAATACAACAACATTGTGCTGCTTAGCATCCTGCAAAATCAAAATTTACCTGCAACGAACAATGACTTGTATATTCACACCCTTTTCTTTCTCGTTCTTGCTAACTGGATTCGAGTTTGAGTCAGCCGCTCGGAAATCTCGACTTGACTTCTCAGTTGACCGTGGGGTTTGACATGGAGATTTTACCGAACTTGCTCTTTTTGAATTGTTAGAATCCATATTTTTGCCGCCTTCTTATAACTTCGTAAGCAACAATAACTTTCTCTCCCTGCATCAATGGAAAAACAAGTCTGTATCAACCGCCTAAAATAACTCAAGGTGATACATATAGAAGCTCAAATCACAAATCAATAGAACCCAAACTCCATTGCCCTCATAAAATAAGACCAAATGGTATCTAAAACAACTTCTTAAGGATTCAGGGAATCTCACCCAAAATATTGAGCAAAAGGAATCCGTATAAACCTGGAAACCGCGATTCTTCAGCAATGAAAAATCCAAAAACTTAAAATGCGCCTCGAAATCTCTAGAAATGGTAATAGGAAGAAAAATGTACCGATCAAACAGTTAAGGTTCCGATTCCACAAAACAATCTGGCGATTTCAAGCAAGTTGAAATTGAAAGGCCAATGTGGTTTAGCGTCCAACAAGAGAGACGAAGACGAATGTTAGACGCAGAAAGAGTTCTGACGAAAGGGTCAAAAATTAAGGGAAAAAAAAAAGAAAAGCTAATTTGAAAATTTTCGAATTTTGTTTTAGAAACTTTTTGTTTATTACCCCTTTAATTTATCTTATTATTATATATTTTTTTTTTGGTAGTGATTATATTTTCTTTTTTGATCGTCCATAAAATGCGTATGCGCCTATTAGTGACATTCTCAAGATTATTTTATTTAAATTTTAATTCATAAAGCTACTGATCATTTCTCTTCTCTCAAACCCCCTAAACATGAATAAAAACATCGAGGTTTTGCAAGGTACAAAAAAAAGTACATATTTTCCAAAAGAACACACCCAAATCCATTAACCAAGTATCCATAAATAGTTATTTATAAAAAACACATACCATTAAGTTGAGAAATTGTAGTCGATGACCTCATAAATCTCGTCGAGGAAATAACGTCCATGTAAAAACAAACATATGACTTCATTTTATTTGGTGCTTCAAATCTTCCACATGTGACTGACTTTGTGAATAAGGGTGTCAAACGGGTTAATAACCTATGGGCCTGCCCCATTGAGATCCTCTTGGATGCAGGTTTGAACAAGTAAATATATGTCCATTAAATACCGAGCTTCACGGGCTAATACAGTACAGATAACGGATTATATGGATCCAATCCGGAGCAATACCGTGGGTATGCGGGTAATCCGCAAAATCAAGGATTGTAATTCGGTTAAGGGATTTTGGCAACTTCAAGCTCCCGAGAGCTTCAATGGCGAATTGGCAATGACAAATACGTAAGTCCTTTTTATGAAAAAAAGTTGTAAGTTCTAACGTCAATTAAATCCTAACCTCCAATTCTCTTTTCCCCAAAATAAGTTTTATGTGATTAGAGAGACATAACCTATCATGGATGTCGATTTGATGAGCCGAAGAAATCCAATCAAGGTAGAAATTCTAAACAATTTATTCTCTACAAAGCTACTACTCTAAATTTCAAAAATCTAGAGAGATCGTGATCTTTATCATCTACCATCATTCTCACTCTCCATTACACAAAAAAAGTAGAGAGATTGTGAACTTAACCTAAAAATAGAGAGAGATGCAGAGAAAGTATATTGTGTAAGATGTAAGTGAAGAATAATATTGTCTCGAAACCGTGTGTTTAGTTCATTTGCTCATAGTGGAATGGAGAATCCTACAAAGCTATCCATGAGTGACACACTTCTGGTTTCATTACCAAATTTGTCGTTTCAAACTAAGAAGCCTATTCCACTAACTCATCAGGTTTATGTTCCTTTCAAGAATATCAACTTAATAGGACTGTTCCTTAACATTGAAGTCAACCCAAAACTAGATGAGAAAACCGAAGAGAGGGAGGTAGTACAAAAACGAGCATAAGTTAATGATGATGCAATAAAGAAAAATTGAGAATTGCAAAGAAAGAAGAGCTGGTGGTGAATCGTTAACAACTACAAAGTCTATTTTGTCTCTGATTTTCCTAGAAAGGTAGTGATGCCATGACTCATGGAAACCAAGTTTTTCCATCACTTGGCTATCTTTTTATAGTCTTTATGATCCATTGTAGATACATCAAGGGAGAGATTAATGATGAGAGTTGTTATAACATATTGAGAGAAACCTCTAAATATGAATAACAAGAGTTAACTAAGTAAAAAAACATTAGTCTTTCAAAAAGGTACACAAATTAATCTAATAACAATACATATACAGATGAAACTTAAAACTACGTACAAGGGAATAAGCAGGTTCCAGTTTAATGACAAACAAAACAACAAAACAAACCTTAGTGGCTATTATTTTGGAGTTTCTAGAGATGATGATGATGATAATAACAAGACTAAAAATTGTAATGTCGATTACTACTCCACCATTCATCACACAAACAAAAAAGCGTTAATCTAGATTTATATAAATTTAGTAGAATGGTTTTCACAAAATTGATCTGTAACTCAATTGTTTATCGCCTTCTACTAAAGCTAAAGTCGTAGGTTCAATTCAATTTACTCTCAATATTTGAATTTATTATTATTATTATTATTATTATTATTATTATTATTATAATTATTATAATTATTATAATTATTATTATATTTATGGCCCGCGGGCCGGCCCGCTAGTCTGATATCCTTAACGGATTGGGCCTAGACATCTATATTTAACCTGCGGTCCTAGCGGGTCGATCCACTGCAGTCCACCAAAAACTAAAAGATCCGCGACTTTGGGCTCGTTGGTCGCAGGCCAGCGCGTTTAACACCCTTATGTGTGAATAAGGCTTTGGTAGTAGGTTTTTTTTCTTCCGTCTAAAAGGATTTATTATGATATGGTCCAAAAGGCCTGAAAGTGTACACTATAAGTTTATAACTCATATATAAAAGAGTAAATGGGCCAAACATAAAGCCCAGTACAAGAATAATCTAGAAAGTTGAGGTAGTTGAAGAGCCACACCTCCTCATCTAGTACTACCACGTGTTGGCCGGGATAAGCATCGACATGCAATCACCGGTGCACCGTCAAGGATAACTCCGCCGGAAGATGCTGCACGTCTAACTCTTGTCTCTTAGATTGAACACCAATCCGATCTGATCTTCCAAATCATTTCAGCCTAAAATAGAAGAAGCATCTATATCTCACAGCAGCAACCGCCATCGTCAAGTAGCTCTGGTGTCGGTAAGACCAGTACAACAATCCTGCTCTTGGTTCACCAACATGGTCTTCGTCTTGGAGCGGTGAATGCATCGAAGACTTATGGCTCAAAGAAAGAAATCATCGTGGAGAATAATGAAATCTCGGCCAAAGATATAGGTAGATTCAAATAAAATTAGGCAACAACGGATATTAATCGGTGATTATTACCGGAAAGGAAAGTTAAAAACCTCACCGAGAGAAAGGAAACAGAAAAAAGTTAAAAAAAAAACAAACCGGTAAGATACCGGTGAAAGACTAGCGATAAATCCAGAAAGAGTACCAGCCAAACCGGAGCTGTAACATAAAACTTAACCGAAAGAATAAACTCCGGAACCCTACCAGATTGTACCGGAAGGAAACTCCAACCAAAAAACAGGACGCCCTTGGTTCCTCTGAAAGATCAAAGATGTGGGAAGAGGAATCATGGTTGAGAAGCTTTCCGGTGGAGAGAAAATCTCTCTCTAACTTTATAGAGAGATCTATGATAGACAGAGCTTTGGCAGTAGTTTAGAAAAATAGTTTTTCATCTACTACTTGTAGGTTTTGGTAAATTTTTACAGAAAGTTTTGAATACTAAGAGCAATATTATTGGGGGTATCTTAAAGTGGGTTCTTAAGAAACTCACTTTAAGAACTCCCCATTAATCCTACATAAAAAAGGAGAAAGAGTAAAAAAGAGGAGAAAGAGTCAAAAGAGGAGAGAGAGTAAAAAAAGGAGAGAGGGTAAAAAGAGAAAATAGAGTAAAAAAGAGGAGAGAGAGAGTAAAAAAGAGGAGAGAGAGTGAAAAGATGAGACAGAGTAAAAAAGATGAGAGAAACTAAAAAGATGAGATAGACTAAAAAGAGGAGAAAAAGTAAAAAGATGAAAGAGAGTAAAAAAGAGAAGAAAGAGTCAAAAGATGAGAGAGAGTAAAAAAGAGAAGAAATAGTCAAAAGATGAGAGAGAGTAAAAAAGAGGGGAGAGAGTGAAAAGATGAGACAGAATAAAAAAGATAAGTGAGACTAAAAAAACGAGAGAGACTAAAAAGAGGAGAGAGAGTAAAAAGATGAGACAAAGTAAAAAAAAGAGAAAGAGTCAAAAGATGAGAGAGAGTAAAAAAGAGGAGAGAGAGTGAAAAAGAGGAGAGAGAGTAAAAAAGGAGAGAGAATAAAAAATGAGGGAGGGTAAAAAGAGGAGAGAGAGTAAAAAAGAAGAGAAAAAGTAAAAAAGGAGAGGAAGTGAAAAGATGAGAGAGAGTAAAAAAGAGAGAGGCTAAAAAGAAGAGAGAGAGAGTAAAAAAGAGGAGAGAGACTAAAAAGAAGAGAGAGAGTAAAAAAGAAAAGAAAAAAAAAAAAGAGTAAAAAAAAAGAGAAAGAGGAAATTTTTTAATAATAAAATAAGTTAAGAGACTCATAAAGAGAGTCTCTTAAATAAGAAACTTCAATAGGGATTCTTAAACTTTTTAATAATAAAATAAGCTAAGAACCCCTTAAGAAACTATTGATAATGGTGGTCTAAGACCACATCCAATGAGGGGAGGGGTTTTTGGAGGGGTTCTTAAATTTAAAATATTATATAATAATTAAAATAATATTATTTTTAAGAAATTTAAGAGAGAACAGTTCTTAAATAAGAGTTTTAGGAGATGTGTTCTTGCCACATGTCAACTTTCTATTAGACATTACATTTTTTTAATTTAAAATTTAGATAAAAAAATAAAATAAAATAAAAAATAATAATATTTTAATTATAACATCTCATTATTGGAGATGCTCTGAGACCATCTTCAACCCATTCCTTCGTATTTTACTCAAAAATGAAATTATTTCATTTTTCCCTCCATTTTTCTCTAAACCAATACTCCATTTTTTTCTCCAAAAATAATATTCTAAATATATTTTGTTTGTTGAATATTGTCAACAAATTTCTTTTATTTTTAGTAATTATAAATTTCATCCATTAATTTGGATTTAGTAATAGTTAAATTTTTTTTTAACTATTATTTAAAGTTAAACATATATTATTGAAAAATTACATTATATTACATAAATAAAGAAATAAAATACAAAAAAAATATTTTTCAAATATTTAAATCAACATACTTCTTTCACAAATGGTCAATTAAAGCATTACGAAGTGAGAAATGAGTTTTTTATCTTTAAATTTTTTTGTCAAGTAAAAAATTCTTGAAATTGAATATTTACATCATCTGCAATTTCAAGCTCCGAAAGTGGATTTTTTCTTCCAACTTCAATTGGTGCATCGAGATCACATTCATTTTCGATTATCATGTTATGCAAGTTTTTTTCTATCTTAGTACTAATTATGTGGTTTTTATGTTGTTGTCTTTTTAAGAAATGTATTGTTAATTTAGTGGTTTGTTCTATTTAATATGTATATTGTTGTTTCATTTTAAATTTTAATTAAAGATATAGCTATATTTTTAAAATAAAATTGACTATAATTAACTAGATTAATAATTTTTAATATATGCTAATTAAATAAAGGACATATAGTTTTATTAAGTATAATTGATGTAAATAGTTCTGTTTAGGTACAAAACAACAAATATTGAAATATGAAGGATCAATTTGTTAAAAGAAAAAGTATCACTCCACAATGGAAGGATGGAGTAACAGTAATCATATTTCCATTTTGGAAGGGGAAATGGAGGTGGGTTGGATATGTCCTAAATTGTTAAGTTTGGGATTTATTACCTATTTTTTTGAGGTTTTAATTGATAAGATGAGTTTTTTTTAGTTTATGATTCTCTGTTATACTTAGTTTTAATATGTGTATATAACTGAAACAAATATCTAAAAGTTTATTAATGAAACAATAAAAAATTATGGATAATAATTAAAATAAAAAGAAAACAATGTACATAGGTTTATGAATATGACCAGCTTACTCTTCTATATAACATTGTTGAATAGTTTTGAAGTGAAATTAAATCTCAACTTCTATAACACTCATCAAAAAGAAGTGTCACTGGTATGGATCTCGCCATGCTGAATAAGTATGATTGAAGTTATGTCTACCAAATGGAAGAAGTTAAAATCAGGGTTTATTTCCACCTCGGAGGAAAAGGATAACACACAATTCCAATTCGATTCATACCAAAAACAAATTCAAAACGGACACAGCCATAACAATTCTGTTGGTACAACTATTAAATGATTGAGAACACATGAGTTGTGGACTGGAGATTTGTCCCAACTCCATAAAAGGGCTCATGAATTCGGTCCAACATAAAAGCCCACTAGAATGAAAATTTTTTAAAATAGTGAAGGATGGTGCTGGTTGGAGGTTTGGTGCTCTCTCATTGGTGATGTGCAATCATTTCTCTATAATCACATTAACCCGGAAAATGACTTTTTTTTTTACACCCGAACTATTTAGTGCGTTTTCACACACAACTATAGTTTTAATTCGAAACCCATCTGTGTGGACCCAATTAGGGTATTAATTAATTTAGCTTATTAGGTTCAATAAGTAAAAAATCTTATGTATATATATATATACATCATTAGAAAACCCTAATAAAAAGAAATCATAGTTGTTGTCTGTTCTGGCGACGTGAAAGAGAATAGAAAAACGGAGGATGAAAACGACCCGGATTAGAACAAAATTTGGTATGTGCATTCCTAACCCAATTATCTACGCGTAGCAGAAAGAGGAATCGAATTCGGAGTTCTAGTTTAAAAGATATGGTGGTTTCTCCAAGGCTAAAATCTGCAAATCAAATCCGCAATTACGTATATTGAGAAGCAGTTTCACAACGAACCGTAAGGGGCCAGAAAATGAGTAACCTATTGTTGGAAATTCCTGAGAGTCCACTTTCTAAATTTGGTGTCCGATCAAAATTTAAAGTTAATCAAAATTTGAGAATCGACTTGTGCCTGACGCGATGTTTCTCATCTCTTTTTAGCCTATGCTAAGGTGAGGATGTGATCTGCAAGTCTTTAGCTCTTCCTTAATTTGTGCAATTGTTTATCCTATTGTATTTACAAATATTATTATGTATATATTTAGGTTTATATGATATTTGGTGATTGTGTGAAAATAAGGTTGATTGATGTGATTATTTATAACTATACATATATATGTGTGTGTGGTACACCTAGAAGAGATGTACTATTGGTTATGGTGTGTATTGAAAGAGGAAATTGATTAATGAAATTATCTTATCGGGTTGACATGGAATGTATCGAGCTACGAGCTGTCGTTTCAATGAAAAGACCATTGAAATAGAATATATTGAGCTTCAGACTGTCACTTCCATAAAATATTATTGACATGAAATGTATCGAGGTACAGGCTGTCGCTTCCATGAAAAGACCATTGGCATGGAATGTATAGAGTTTTGGGTTGTCGCTTCCATATGACATGGAATGTATCGAGTTACGGGCTGTAACTTCCATAAAAAAACTATTGAAATGGAATGTATTGAGCTATGGGATGTCGTTTCCATAAAATATTTTAGACATAGAATAAATCGAGCTACGGGCTGTCGCTTCCATGAATATATTTTGTCATGGAATGTTTCGAGCTACAGGCTGTCGCTTTCATGACAAATAAAATGATAGATTTTATTGGCTCTGAAGACATCTAGAGGATAGTTGAGCTATTGTGTGTGAAGTTGGTTACTATAGGCAATTCGACCTATTTGGTACAACTTTTTCAAAATATTAGTTTTACATGTTTGCTTTTTGTGTATATAATAAGCTTTGTGTGAATTAGGTTGGAGCTTTGTGATTCGGTGGGCAGAAGTGATCTTCTCACTGAGTATTTATACTCACCCCTCATTTTCTCTTTTTTTTTTCAGGATTTTTGTTCAAGTTTTATCGTTGGTGGATTTCATAAAGGAGTTGTTTTTGGCAAGACCAAGGAATAACACGCTGTCTCCCAAATCGTAGATATAGTCAGATTTCAAAAACCTGCCTGCTTTTGTTTTTGTGAATCTGATTTTGGTTTTAAGTGTTTTTCATTTCGTGAATTGTTTTTGTTTGTTTTCAATTAGGTCTCATGTACAATGATTTGCTTGGTCAGATCTTTTTGAAGCATATTAAGATCATTCTTTTTCCTTGGTATCATCAAATCTGTGTTTTTTGTTGTGTTCTATAATTGTTTTTCTCTTCTGGTTTTTAGCTTTAGACTCATTATCTCATGATTTGGTCCTAATATATGTGAATATTATGCTAGTTTTATCATTCTCATTCATATCGGTTGTATTTGATCTCATTTTAGATAGCATTTTGCATATTTCATGCATTAGAGTCTTAGGATCACACATTTATATTTTTTCTTCCTTTTTAGACTTTTTAGGTGGATTGAAGATTTCTTGAAGGTGTGGAAGCTAAGGACCAAATACTAGATGCAAAGAAGCATCAAAGAGGAGGAGAAGAGTGATCAAAGATGATTCTCGACCAACCAATTGAGATTTTTGGTCGAGATTTTGAGGCAGAACATTAACGTTTGAGAATGACAAAATTCTTGAGCACATGCTCAAGATTTTGGGCCAGAGAAATGAAAAAATCCAAAACTCCAAAATATTGATCATCTGCTCAAGAAAACTGATCAATAAATCTCACCAGAATGAAGAAGGAAGAATAGCTCAAAATATCGATAAGGCATCAAGATTTCTGCTCATGAAAAACAGCCAGCGTGATTGATGCTTCAAATTTTGGACTCTTTGATCAAGAATTGTGACCAAGAATTGCAACACATCTTTGGTCTTGATTATATCCGACTATGTTTTTGTGGTGGGGTTAGCACAAGGGTTATCGATCAAGGTAGAGTGAAGAGTGAAATAGTGAGTTTTGATTCTCTATTAATAGTGATAAATATGATTACATAGCTTTTTAGTTCTAGAGAGGAAATATTGAGTTGTTATCACCTGCTCGGCATGGTCAACATCTTCCTTTATACCCGAGATATGTAGGGGAAATTTGCTAAACCTGTCACGCAAGTCATGATGACCAATGATCGCAGCTTGTGGGCCATTGACCAGGGCATCATTACCTCGGGCATTGGTGCCAAGCTATTGGGTTGTTGATCTTTCTGTCCGCATTAAATGCATATTGTATGGCTACGCCTCCCTACTGAGTTGGTGAAGTCATGTCAACACATTTAATACATTGTAGAATGCTGAGTATGGGTACCTCTCGTATTTGTCATATACCACTTGGGTTGTAGCCTTGGAGTGGAGTGACACTAGTGCCTGCCGAGGACGAGATCGCTTATATCCTTTGGATTTTACTAAGTGTTTACTCTCACTGGTGGTTTTGTGGGCCTATCAAAGCCATAAGGGCCAAACATTCTGGATGAGGCCCACCTCAAACAGTTGTCCCCTCAAGTTTGGCATTACTCCAAAGCGTGGAACCCAAACGTCGTGTCTTTTTGGAGCTTTTATGGTTTTTTTGTGCTTTACACGTGGCATCGCCTGATAGGCGCGATTCTACGATTTGTAATTATGGTGTTCCTGCACGGCTTGCTACAGACGCCTCTAGTGCATGTGGCGGTGCTTCAGCTTGAATTGCTTTGATTCCTGTGTTGCGGACATGAATCCTTCCATCTTTTTCGTCCTCCCCATTTATCTACTTCTCCTATAATGAGCATCTTCGCAAAAGGTACAAATTTCTCTCTTGCTTTATTCCTTCTCCCATTTTGTGACTTTCAATTTCATCTCCAGTGTCTTCGTCGTGGTCTGTTGTGTTTCCTTGGGTCGTAGTAGCTCAGTAAGTTGCAAATCTAGGTTTTCCTCTGGTTTTGGCAATTTTTTGGGTATAATGTGGTGCGAATTCACAGTCATCGTCGGTTTAGGAGGACAATGGAGGTGGATCGACAGACGTAGAGTCTCCTACTATTTTTTCTCCGGCGAGATCTGAGGCCTCTAGGTCAATTCTGGTCAATTTTGCTGAAAGGAGATTAGCGTCAGTAGATGTATGGAGTGAAAGGACGTTTCCCCTTCCGTGTTTGTGGTTAGTCGTCTCGGTTCTGCCGTGAGGTCTATAGCTAGCCGTCATGTTTCTTCTTCTGTCTAGCCTACTCGTAGGTTGACCCAGGAGGCTAATGATGCCGGGTTAGCCTTATCGAATGAGGCGTTTGAGGAGGAACATATTCCTTGCTCCGAGTGGAGTAACATGCGTGCGTGGTTAGATGGCCTCCCTCACAAGCCGTCGATGTGCACAAACCCCAACCTCGAGCAGCTGATAGCAAGGTTTTTGACCTATGGAATCAAATCATTGAAGCATAGGGGTAAGTAAGTGGATGTCGAACCAATACTCAGTAGTTACTTGCAAACAATTTATCTAATACTAAATCCTAGTCCAGGCAACCTATCAATCTGTCACAAAGATAGGCTATGTTTTCATGAAAGCTTGCAATTTATCCAATAGGACAAAATAAGCTACAAGACAATATAAAAACAGAAACAAACTTGCAAAAACAGAGAAATGATCAAATAACAGAGCAAGATGATGACAATAGATAAATCTAAGATAAGAAACATGAATCTAGAAGATAGGAGGTTATTGATCGGCGGTAAACTCGCCAATCCGACCTCGCTAAGCTATATAAGGCGATCCCTAGACCGGGATAAGCAAGATTAACCCATTCTCATGGTGAAGACCCCTTTCCAAATCTGGCTGATCCATTACGGCGCTAGTCACGATCATGCCAAATTAGAAGCTTAAAGTTCAGCCCAAAACATCTAAAAGCCGATCCATAATACTAGATCTCTCCTCGGTGGATCAAACCATCAGCCACATGGCACTTGGTCTCTGATTCCCTTAACACTAACTTTAGGTTTCGGCCCAAATAAGATCTCTCTTGATCAGGGAGAGATCGGCCTTAAGCTTGATCATGTGAGAAGAGATCAGATCAGATCATTGTTTGCAAGGCGAGTGGATCAGTGATTTCACCTCCGGTCTCCCTATCCTCGAGATCCACAAGGATCTACTCTCTTCTCATGGCTTGAGAGGGGAAGATCAAAGGAGTTCTCATCAGCATAAACATAAACAACAATAGAATAAAGAACAGAAAGCAAAAGATGAAGATCAAATCAAGCTTAATTCATTAAAGCATAAATCGGAATCAACAATGTACCTTAAACTTAAAAGAAAACAACAACAAAAAATATAGAGAGAGTTTTTCAGCTAAATATCAGATAAAAAAATGCTAAGATAGAGATTAAGGGGTATTTATAGGGTCATTTTCATAACCCTAATGGTCAAACCGACCTAAGTCGGTCAACCAGAAATCTTGTCCTCAGAGTCCTTGCGCGAGCTTGGCACCGAGGAGTGGTTCTGAACTTTGCCCTCAGGAGTTGAGGCCGAGTGAATGGTCCGAGTGTAATGGGTTCGTTTCTCCTCGCAACAGATAGGTTAAGGCTGGTGACTGAGGCGTCTTTTCCTGAGCGTTCCGAGCAGTCCTCGCCTACATTCCACGAGGCAGCGATCCAAGTTTGCATGACTTCTTTTTCCTAGCAGCTGATCCAATTATCCTTCGCTCCATTTTTAGCTCCTTTTCTGCTCCTTTTGCTCATTTTCCTAGATAAAATCGNAAGTAATCGGAAAATCTAGCTAAACAGATGCAAAACTACCTAAAACAAGACTCTAAAACCATTAAAAACCACACACATCAGCTCCCCCAAACTTAGATCTTGCTTGGCCTCAAGCAAGTACAATGACCTAAGGTGGAAAAGCTGAACACATAAAGTGGGAACATCTTGTCTAACAAACAACTTGTTTAAGCCAAACCGTAATCCAC